>LOEQ01005458.1:79769-96855 GCA_001685075.1 Bramus lutescens | reverse complement strand
CTCTGTGAGTTCGAGGTCAGCCTGATCTACAAGAGCTAGTTCCAGGACAGGCTCTAAAACTACAATGAAACCCGTCTCAAAAAAAAAAAACAAAAACCAAAAAAAAACCAAACCCCACAAAACCCCAAAAAGTTATTTTTCCCCACTAATAGTGAGGCATTGTGGGGAATCATGGTGCTTGGGAGGTTGGGCAAAAGTATTGTTAATTTCAGGCCAGCCTGATTTACAAAAGAAAACCACATTTTTTTCCTATCCTTTATTAGGAAGTCTTTTGGAGTCTCACTGGAGGATCAGAGGCAAAGAGCGATGTTCTTAACTGGCTAAGAATAGTGGAGGTTGGCAGTGGAAACACAGGTGCCCTGATCAAACTAGTTTTTACCAGGTTTTAGGCATTGTTCTTGGCATCTGTCTTTCATTTTCCACTTCTCCAAGTGAGTCTGTGAAACTCTTTTTAAGGAGCACTTATTTATTTATTTATTTTGCTTAAACTAGTCAGAATCGGCTTGTATGCAGAACTTGCAAGCCAAGTTGTTCATGTAAGAACCTTGCTGATAGAGCATCCTGATGCATTTGTTTTGAAGAAGGGATGCAACTGGAATGTTTGAACTTTGTTGCCTACTCCCCTCCCCCTTTTATCTTTTTCAATTCTTTCTGATTCTTTAAGACAGGGTCTCAGTAGCCCATGTTTACCTGAAACTCAGTATGATCTTGAATCATCATCCTGCCTCAGCCTCCTAAGAACTGGGATTACAGGCATGCATCACCACACCTGTCTCCATAGCTCCAAGATTTTTATATTTCTAGTGGTTACAGTTATGCCTGACCTATAATTAATATTCAGTAAATATTTATAGAATCAATAAATCATAGGTACTATTAATAAATGTCTGGTTCTGCTTTTTGTCAGCTTTATATTAACCAATCTTCCAATGGATACTGTTTAGCATTAGATATGTTAATATGGATATAATCCATTTTAACAGTCAAGTTTTAATGGCTCAGAAGTTATTTCTTTAAAACACTCTTGGCTTATCTATACTCTATGGATATTTTAGTTTAGCTCTGAGATGAATGAATGAATGAATGAATATATATATATGATATTATACACACACTTAACAGAGTCTCAAAGGGCTAACAAGAATCTGGATCTCTTGTTTCTGTATTAAGACAGTTTTTAGCACCATTCCTGACATTTTGGAAGTAGTCACTCTTAGCTTTTCCTTGGAGCTTGTTGCTAGAGTGTAGAAAAGACTATATACTCACAGAAAATTGCATGTGTGTGCACGCATACACATGCTTACAGAACTATAATCAAATTTCTTATCACACGACTTTATAATTCTTGGAGCATTTCCTATGGTTGTCTTGCTTTGTCTTTCCTTATAGCTGTATTAAGATTGGGAATGGCAGGAAACAGTACATTTCCCCTCCTCCTATCTGTTTTCATTTTAAGGCAGTCAGACTTCTTCAAGGAACTGTATGGGAGCTTGCAGTTAGCACCCAGCATTCTGATCTTATGAAATCACTTGCTTGCATTTCCAAGCCTTTGCTGGGTGCTGTGAGATAAAACTATTTTGAGGCTGGAGTGGTTGGGATTTGGAGAGGGTGAGAAGACTTGTTCTCAGTTTATTACCTGCTTCCCTCCCTCTTGTCTGTCTATTTAGGGGTAGGCTCGCACTGTGAGGCCTAGGCCCACCTAAAACTCTTGATCCTGCCACCGCAGCCATCTAAATCCTGAAAGTTATAGTTAGAGACCAGCAGTCTGCTCCCCAGATTGGTAGCAGAGGGTAATTAATATGCCTGACATTCTTGTCTCATTGTCTTTAGAGCTTGACTTCTCTCATAGTTAGGACTGAAATTTTGAGATAGAGGCCTATGAGCAACTCAGTCAAAATGTAGAGATCGGCCAAGGTGGGATGCATGAATCCCCCTGGGAAGGGGAAATAGAAGAGATTTCCTGGGTGGACTGGGGGTTGGTGGGGATGGGAACTTGAGAGATCAGGTTGGGGAGTGGATGGAAGGAGGGAGTACTGAAAAACTTGACTGAAGGGGGGGCAATTTCGGGGCCAGGTAGAACCTTGATACAAGGGAAACTCCCATGAATCTACAAGGATAATCCTAGCTAATATTCCTAGCAATAATGGATACATAACCTGAATTGGCCACCTCCTGTGATCAGATTGGTGACTGTCCCAGTTGTCATCAGAGAGCCTTCATCCAATAATTGATGGAAACAGATGCAGAAACCCACAACCAAACATTAGGCTGAGCTCAGGTAATCCTGCAGAAGAGGGGGAGGAAGGATTGTATGAGCCAGAGGGATCAAGAACATCACAAGAAAACCCAATGAATCACCTCATATGGGCTCACAGTCTGAACCAGCCAGCAATCAGGGAGCCTACATGGAACTTACCTAAGCCCTCAACATATATGTGACAGTTGTGTAGCTTGGTCTACTTGTGGGACTCCTAACAGTGGGAGCAGGGGCTGTCCCTAACACTTTGTCTGGCTCTTGAGAACCTATTCCTTATACTGGCTTGCCTTTCCTAGCCTTACAAGGGGAGGAGCTTAGTCTTACTGCAACTTGTTATGCCATGCTTTGTTGATACCCATGGGTGGCCTGCCCCTTTCTGAAAGGAAACAGAAGAGGAGTTGATTGAATGGGGGGTGGTGGTGGATAGAACGGAGGAGGGAGGGGAAACTGCAGTTGGGATGCAAAATAATAATAGACAAATAAATAAATAAAATGTATAGATGATTTGGCCTAGCTTTTTTAGTTTCAGTTGTGAAAACAAGCCAGAGAATAGTGAATTATCTAATATCTCCATGTTTAGTCATGAGTAGGATGGATACCTGAAGTTATTTCTTTGTTTATGTGTATGTTGTATGTGACTATGTACCTTGACCTTGGATGTCTTCCACTATTGATCCCCACCTCGTTTTTTAAAAAAAATATTTATTTTCATTTTATTGCATGTATGTGTGTGTTGGGTTACCTGTAACTGGGTTGCAGACAGTTTTGAGCTGCCATGTAGGTGCTGGAAACTGAACCTGGGTCTTCTGGAAGACCAGCCAGTGCTCTTAACTGCTGAACCATCTCTCTAACCCATTTTTCTTTTTTCTCTTTTTTCTTTTGTGACGGGTTTCTCTGTGTGACCACTTTGGCTGCCCTGGAACTCACTTTGTAGGCCAGACTGGCCTTGAACTCACAGAGATCTGCCTACTTCTGCCTCCTGAGTGCTGGGATTAAAGATGTTTTCCACTACCTAGCTATTTTTATTATTTTTAATTATGTGTTTGCATTTGTGTCAGATATGCACTCCAGTTTCCGATAAGGGTAGAGTTGTGGAATCCCCCTGGAGCTGGAGCTGGAGTTACAAGCAGTTGTGAGCTGAATTCAGGATTCAGAATTCAGGTCTTCTGCAAGAGTGGTACCTGCTCTTAACTGCTGAGCTGTGTTTCAGGCCTACATCCACTCTGTTTGTTTGCTTCTTTTAGGTAGAATCTCTCACTAGACCTGGAGCTCACCCATCAGCAATATTAACTGGCCAGTGAACTCCAGGTACACCCCCCATCACTCCTTCCTCATTTTGGTTTACAGGTTTACCTGGGTTTTTATGTAGGGCCTAGGGATGTGAACTCAGGTCCTCATGCTTGTGCTACAGCTACTTCACTCACTGAACCCCTGAGGGTATTTATGAGGGCACAGTAAAATATCTTAAATGGTAAGGCCTACCTTAGCTTTACTGTATCTTAAAGCTAGCAAGGTGGGGAAGGGTGCGAGATTTATTATTTTGTTTTCTCCTTCAACTGTTGAGAAGAATCAACACCTCTAGATACTTTAAAAAAAACAACCTCTTGTTACTTTGACACATTTCATTATTCAGGTGGACACTGGTCTGCATTTTTGTTCTGAAACACAGCCTTACTTGCTTGTCATGAGCTATAGGTTACCAAGTTTATAGATAGTAGTCCCATGTCTCTCAGGACAGGTAACCAAGCAGGCTAGTAATAGATCTGAAGTCTGAGAGAGCCTCAGGCTTCTTGCCCTTGCTTGTAATGTCTGAAGCACTCAGACAGCTGGATGGAGAGTGGAAACAGGACAGCCTGCCCTCCTCTCCTAGGAGGCAGTTCAGTCTCAAGTATAGGCGGCCTCTTGGGTCTCTACATTGCTTTAGGCCAAGTGAAAGTACTTAGTATTTAGGAGGAAATCATACCCTTGTATGTAGTAATGATTTTCTTTTTTTCTTTAAAGTAGATGTGTTGGTCCTCACATGTAATGTGCTTTGTTAGGTGCTTTGCATGCGTTACCACAGTCTTTCCTACAACCTTTCAGGAAAGGTTATATAAGTTTTCAGAAATGAAAAAAGATTGACTAGGTAACTAAAGTCATATAGCCATCAAGACTTTATCCATACCTTTTGATTTTATTCTTCTTCACTTCAGAAAGCTTTCATGTTTATAACTTTGTGTAGTAAAATTGGGCTGGCATTGTTTGGACAAATATCCTTGGGGAGACTTGTATTGAATTACCTGTTTCTCTCTAGAAAATTAAATCTATGGGCTACAAAAGTTGCCCACTGGAGGGATGTGATAGGATGATGCCTACAGTAGTGATGTAAGACCTTAATGAATTAAAGTTAGGTAGTGTCCTGTCTTGTAGGTTAATAAAGTATGTTCTGGGTTAGAGGTGAATTTAGTTGGTACAGTGCTTACCTAAAATGTAGGAAGCCCTGGGTTTGATCTCTGCCACTGCATAAACTGGGCATAGTGCTGTGCACTTGTAATCTCAGCACTGTAGGATGTTCAAAAGTTCAGGGTCATACTCAGTTATATTTGGAGTTCACAATCTGGGCCTCCTGAGATCTTCTCTCTGAATAGGTAAATGAATGGATAGGTTGGCAGTTATGTGAATGAATAAACCAATCATATTCTTTACCATGGCATATATAGCACTCAGAGGTGAGTCTTTGTTTTGTAAAACCTATTTTATTTCTCTTCCCTGTAAAAGTGTACTATCCACTAACCATACTGTTATCTTTCATGCATGTGTGTGTATAGATTCTTGAGATTGTTGGCAAATGAGCTATTGCTAGCTTAGAACTCACTTGACAATCCTGAATTTCAGATTATTCCAGAATCATTTTGGATTGAAGCTTTCTCATTTATTCACTTGTTCATACTGGATACTACCTCTGTGTCCACTACTGTCTTAGGTCTTGGTAATCTGTATGATAAATACAATAAACAGATATGGTTCATGCTCTCCTGGAGCTTACAGTGTAGAAAAGCCAGAGAAAAAACTTTCACTAAAGTAAGATGAGTGTTATTCAATGGAAATAAAGGATTTGACAGGGAGAGCAGGAAACCTACTTTGTTGTTAGGGTGACACACCTGAGGAGGGGCACTTAAAACTTGGCAAGACTTATTTGTGTAAATGGAATTAAGAAAGATAATTCTAGATTATAGGAAGAGTATATTCAAAGGCCTAAAGAGTAGGTCTTAAGGACTAGACATGCCCATGCCAGTCTTTGTCTGTGTGTGTCTATATTTACAAACCATAAAAAATCTGTTTACAGCTGTTTTATATCATGTTATGGGATCATAGAAAACAAAACAATCAGATGTGCTTCCCTACCTGTCCTGGAGGAGAAACTCTGTTAGGCGTAATGATGTCATTTCTTGGTAGCCATGGTCCTAAGGTCACCCTAGATTTTGGGCTCAGATTCCTGTGTCCCATGTGACTGGACTTAACACCCTTAGAGAAACTGCCTACCCTTGAGTGTTTGTTTACCCAACCTGTCAGTCACAGAGGACACGTGTCTCTGCTGAAAACTTGCCGCATTTGTCTTTATCCTTGAATTCATTGCCACCAGATCTTTGATTGCTAGGACTCTGCTAGAAAATGCTTAGGAGCTTGCCCTTGCTCCAGATTAGTATTTTGAAATCTCAACCCTAGTATAAGTGGTGGGGCCTTTGGCAGATAATTATATTGTGAGACTTGATCACTTATGAAAGTTATTATTGCACTTTTTTTTTGGAGACATGGTTTCTCTATAGCTTTGGAGCCTGTCCTGGAACTAGCTCTTGTAGAYCAGGCTGGCCTCGAACTCACAGAGATCTGCCTACCTCTGCCTCCCAAGTGCTGGGATTAAAGTGCCACCACCAGCTGGCGATTATTGCACTTATAAATGAGACCTCAGAGAGCACCCTTGTGCCCTTGCTGTGGGAGGGTACAGTGAAGAAGACAGTTTTCCCCTAACCCAGAAGTGGACCCCACTGGAGACATGCCAGTTCCTTGGGTTTAGACTTCTGGCTTCTATAACTATGAGAAGTCAATTTTTTTTAAACCATGGAGTCTATAGTATTATAGATTATATGGCAATGTAAATAAGACTAAGACAAATTGTAACCAAGAAGTAGGTAATAAATACTTAAAAATGTGAAAGTGACTTTGTAAACTGGTCAATGAAGACATCTTGGGATAATTTAGAGGTATATGCCAGAAAACTCTTTATTTTCATTAATAGACATTTAAGGTTTTCCTGGTGAGAATATAAGGGGGGAAAAGCTGTAGAGAAAGTCTCTGTCTTAGAGGATTTCAAAAACAGTCCTCAACAGGATGCTAGTAGAAGTCTGTTTGGTAAAGATGATTTTGATGAGGTCTTAGAAAATCAGAAAAGTGTTGAAAACTGGAGGAAAGGTTTTCTTTCTAAAGTAGTAAAGAACTTGGTTTAGTGGTGCAAAGTAGAACTTGCATGTAAAGAAATGGAACATTTAGCTAATTTCTTAACAATTTTTAATTACCAGTATTGGTTGATTGCTGTGTGTATGTTCATGTGTGCACCCACATCCTGGTAAGTTTATGGAGGTGAGAGGACAAGAGAGTTGGTTCTCTCCTTTCAATATATAAGTTCCGGGGATTGAATTTAGGGTATTAGACTTGGCAGCAAGTAGCTTTCACTACTGAACCATTTCACTAGCTTTAACTAAGCAAAGTTTTTGAAGGTGTAGCTTGATTACTCCTTCCTGATTATAGTAAAATGTAGAGGAAAGAAATGATTTAAGGAATTTTTTAAGCAAAACAGTCAATGACAAAGAAAAAGCAATAAACTTACAACTTAAAAAAATTTGAAAAACTCTCAGGATATCCATATAGAGCTAGAGTTAGAGATAGGTAGGTAGGTAGGTAGGTAGAGAAAGTGCATGTTTGGAAGAGAATCCCAAGGGTGTGTTCTAGTGATGATAAGGAGGTTACTGTGGGTGAGTCACAACCTTATTCAGCTATTTCAGCAGAAGCCAGGCACTGAACTTGAAGACAAGAAAGATTCTGAAGGTGATTTATAGATCATTAGGGCTGGATCCTTGTTTTCAAAAGGGATGATAATTATTTTGCTTTCAGCAGCCATAAGACATCTGTCTAAAGCGATAGGGACAGTGTCATCTAATTCTAAGAGGCAAGTCTTAGGTGTGCTTTCACATAGACTGTTGTAATTGAGGTCATCCTTCCTTAGGATATTTTGCTATTGTCTATTTCTTTTAAAGATTTTTAAAAATTTATTATGTATACAGTGTTCTGCCTGCAAGTATGCCTGTAGGTCAGAAGAAGACACCAGATCTCACTATTGATGGTTGTAAGCCACCATGTGATTGCTTGGAATTTAACTCAGGACTGAGAAGAACGGCCAGTGTTCTTAACCTCTGAGCCATCTCTCCTGCCTGCTATTGCCTATTTTTAAGTTTAGTTTATGATGCTAAGTATTGTGCTTAGAATCCTGAATATGTTACATAAGTGCTCTACTACCAAGCCAGACTTCTAGTCCCCATCATTATATTTTTCTTTAAGATTTATTATTTTTAATTATGTTATGTGTATGTGTATGAATGTGGGGGGGGTGGGTATGTGCCTGTGAGTCATTATATCCTCTAGAATTTGAGTTACAGGGGGCTGTGAGACACCCTATATATGTTCTCTGAAAGAGCAGCACATTCTTTTCAGATTTTGTTTTTGTTTTTCAGACAGGGTCTCACTGTGTAACATTGGCTGCTTATAACTGATTTTGTAGACCAGGCTGATCTTGATGTCAGAAATCTGCCAATTTCTTCCTCTCCAGTGCTAGGATTAAAGGCATACAACATTATGCCTGGCCCAGTACACACTTTTAACTGACATTTTTACAGCCCTGCCCCCACTGTATTTTGAAACTCATGATTTGTTTAGTTTCCCAGGTTCACAGCTGAAAAGCACATTGCCTCAGGATGAATTGCACTTTGAGTCTAATCTATATCTGATGGTCAAGAATTAGTTTTAAGACTTTCAATTTGGTGGAACAAGTTAATATAAGAAATGAATATAAAAAACTTTGATTCTTTTGGGGTGTTATGAATTTATTTTGTATCCAGGAAAAATACATGATTTGAATGGGGGGTGCACCCAAACATGTTGAAATCCCAACTCCCCATGTGATAGTGTTAGAGGTGTATCACTTTTAGGTCATAAGCCCTGGGTCCTTATAGATGGAATTAGTGTCCTTGAAAACAAAAACTTCATTGAGCTTACCCCTTCTGCCAGGGGAGGACACAGGGAGAAGAATCTCTGAACTAGGAAGTGAGACAAGATGTCAACTCTGCTGGTGCCTTGAACTAGCCACTAGAACTATGAGAAATGAATGGTTATGTTTGAATCATTCTACCTATGATATTTTTGTTCTAATAGACTGAATGGACAAAGAAGTCTCATCTTTCTACAGATTTGAGCTTGACAGAGATCCAGAGATAGATTGAACTCAGATGGTCAGGGTCGTAGGGCACGTACTTTACTATTGAGTCATCTCCATGGCCCAGTAGAAGCTTTTGCTCTAGTTTTTGGAGCTCAGTATCTTGTATTTGTTAGTGGAGCTAGTCTTGGACCCATTGTCTCAAGGACTCCTTGTCTCAAGGAGTGCATCTCTAGTTTTATTTAGGTCTTTTAAAAGGGTTCGGAAACTTTTTAGATAGGGTCTCATGTAATAGAGACTGGTCTTAAACTGCAGTTGAGGATGTCCTTCAACTTTTTGTTCTCCTGACTCTATCTCATTAGTGTTGGGGTTACAGGTGTGTGTGCTGCCACTCCCAGCCAGTCAAAATTTAGTGTGTGCATGAGCCTGGAGGTTAGAGGTTGATGACTGATATCTTCCTTAATTTCTCTTCACCTTATATTTTGAGACAGTTTCACTGATTTGGCTAACGCTGGCTCTTGAGCCCTACAGATCCTCCTGTCCCTCTGACACCAGCCCTGGGATTATAGGTGCAACTGCTCTGCCTTGCTTTTTTATGTAGGTTTTGGGGGTCGAACTTGAGTCCTTATACTTACATGGCAAGCACTTTACCGTCTGAGCCAGCTTCCCAACTCTGCATAGTTTTATGCAGTGCTGAGTGTCAAACTCAGGGCTCTGTGTAAGCTAGACAAGCACTTTACCAACTGAGCTACATACCTGGCTCCTTTAAGTCTTTTTTTTCTCTGAATTCTGATATAGTTTCTGAGTTGTGCTTATAGATAGAATTCTCCATGCCTTACTGTCCTAGACTGTGGTGTCTTGGTGTGCTATTCATAATAGTCTGTGTTGTTGTGATTGGGGCCACCCTTCCATAATTATGCAAAAGTACAACATTGTGGTTCTGAGAACAAGTTTTTTTAAATACTGTATCTAATAGACTAAGTGGTTTTTTTTTGCTGCTTGTTTTGTTTTGTTTGTTTGTTTTTGGAGACAGGGAATCTCCATGTAGCCTTGGCTGTCCTGGAACTTGCTATGTAGACCAGACTTGTCTAGAACTCACGGAGATCCTCCTGCTTCTGCCTCCTGAGTGCTGGAATGAAAGATGTGTGCCATCATACCCAGCAGTTTATGTTCTTTGCTCAATATTTTTTGTAGTATTTTAAAGTAAATAGTATTTATTATTTATAAGAAAGGAAATGAAGTTCAATGAACTAAGTCAACCCTGAGCGGTTTGAGATGAGAGCTCAGAGCTCACTCTTTGGATATCATGCTTTTCTCCACTCACAACTGTTACCTAGTGTAGTTATAGATTTCAGGTTTTCTGTCTCACTGGGTTTCCATGGCTTCTCTGAATGAGTAATCCAAGGATTCTCATCATGGCTGTTGCTTAAGAATGTGTCCTGCTTGAAGAAAATCCCTACATTTAAAATTTGTTTACTTAAAATAATTAAAATGTTTTTTGTTTTATGTGTATAAGTGTATGTGCATTATGTGTGTGTGGTGCCTGTGGAAGTCAGAAGAGGGCTTCAGAAACCCTAGAACTAGAGTTAGAGATACCTGTGAGCTGCCACGTGGGTGCTGGGAATTGAACGTAGGTTCTCTAGAAGAGCAGCCAGTGTGTTTAGCTGCTGAACCATCTCTCCAGTCCCCTAATTTTTTTTGTGTGTGTGTTTTGGAGGATGGATACTGGCTAGAAATGAATGAGTGAAGAAGGCATTTTAACTGAGTGTCAGTGGTAAGAAGAGATCTTTTAGCCTTTATAATCTGTATAGCTGCGCTGGTTGGTTGGCTGTTTGTAAACTAGTACTTAATGTCTCTATTTTAGAGACTTAAGGTTCTTTCTCTTTCAGTAGAGTACTGGCCTGTTCATCTAGTAGTTCTGAAAGCTGCTGACATTGTAATGGGGAAGAATTTTTGTCTCCCAGAGTTGTTACGGCTATGGGAGACACATGTATATGTAAGGCTGGGTCAAAGAAGGGTAAGAAGGGTGTTGTGGAATATTGGTTGAAGATGTGTTACATTCATTTATTCTGTGGAATATTTGTTTAATGATGCAAAGATGTGTTGCATTCTTTTATGTTACATTTGTTTAACTGTGTGAAGCTGCGTTCCTTTGCCTGCCTAAAACACCTGATTGGTTTAGTAAAGAGCTGAATGGTCAATAGCTAGGCAGGAGAGAGAAATAGGTGGGGTTGCCAGGCAGAGAGAATAAATAGTCAGAGAAAAAAGAGGAGGAGTGAGAAAAGGAGATGAAGAGCGAGGTTACTTAGGGTTCTAAATAACACAGAGCTGCTACACTTAACATTCTTTGTTCTAACTTTACCAGGCTGCTTACTGTTCTCAGAGCATAGTGTGTGTGTGTGTGTGTGTGTGTGTGTGGTGTTTGTGCATGTGTTTGCTTGCACATGTGGAGGCCAGAGGAAGGTGTACAGTGTCTTCCTTTCTCACTCTCTTCTTATTTCTTTGAGCCAAAGTCTCTCCCTAAACACAGAGCTCTTAGCTAGGCTGGCAGCCAGTAAGTACCAGTAATCCTTCTGTCTCTGCCCTCCTAGTGCTGGGCTTACAGATTTATGTGAGACACTCCTGATTTTTTACATGGGTACTGATACTGAATTCAGGTCCTCAAAGTTACACAAGCGCTCTTAACCACTGAGCCAACTTTCTTTTTTTTATTAATTTATTATATTATTACTTAAGAATTACCAATCCAAATTCCCTCTTCCTCCCCTCCTCTCGCTCCCCTCCCTCTCCCTCCACAACCCTCTCACCCCACCCCCTCCAATCCTAAGAGAGGGCAATGCACCCCGCCATGTGGAAAGTCCAAGGCCCTTCCTACTACATCTAGGTCGATCAAGGTTTACATCCAAAGGGAATAGGATCCCAAGAAGCTGGTACATGCAGTAGAGACAAATCCCAGTGTCATTATCAGTGGCCCCACAGTCTGCCCCAGCTGTCAACCCCCTTCAAAGCTTGGTTGTTCCCATGCTCATTCACTCCCAGTCCAACTTTCTAACTCAAAGGACTTGTTATATCTCGAATCTTTGTACTTTCTATTCCCTCTGACAATGATGTCTTTCTTTTTATTCTGTCCTATATGTTCATAATCTTCTTTCAAGACTAAGATGCCTGTTACCTTTTAGTGTTACTACCTTGAGTCTCCTTTTAAAATAGAGGCAGTTACATTTATTTTTGTGCCTTCATATAACTTTATATGGCTCTTAGTTATACTGTGATTATTTATGTAGCTGCATGTCTTTCTCCCCACATCTTGTACATCTTTTTTTATTTAAACTTTAATTGGCAGTATCACTATGTAACTCAAGATGGCCTCATTCTTGGGGGTTTTCTCAGCCTCTTAAATTCTGGTGTATAATTAGTCAGGGTTCTCTAGAGGAACAGAACTGATAGAATGTGTGTGTAAATATGGATTTATTATAGTAGCTTACAGACTGTGATCCAATTAGTTCAATAATGGCTGTCTCCTGACAGAAAGTTCAAGAATCTTATAGTTGTTTAATCCATGAGGCTGGATATCTCAGCTGGTCTTCAATATACATTGCAATCCTGAAGAAGTAGCTTCTAATACCAGTGAATGAATGCCTCAGCTGTATGCCAATGAGAATGAAGGCAAGCAGGCAAAATCTTCTACATCCTTTATACAGGCTGCCACAGAAGGTGTGGCCCAGATATAGAATAGATCTTCTGACCCCAAATGATCCAGTCAAGAAAAATTTCTCACTAGTGTGCCCATCTCCTTAGGTTTTAGTTCATTCCAGATGTAGTCAAGTTGACAGCCAAGGATAGCCATTACAAGCAAGGATTACACCTGTGCACCATGCCCATCCATTTTGAACTTCTTAAGATCAAGAAGCTGAAATTTCTCTGTTTTGTACAAGCTGAGGGTTTGAGGGAGGCTGTTATTGGATAATTAAATTCACTACACATCAATGTAATGATGTCCAAACTAGTAGTAGACTGTTACATGTAATTAATTTATGTACTTCCATAAGCTGACAGATTTCCTTTCTGTAATTGATTATAGGATTTATCACTAAGGCCTAATAGCTCTTCCACACACTTTGTAGTTTCTGATGTCCAGAAAGAGCAGATGTCATTTTTGTCAGTTTTGCTTTACCTTGTCCTTCACCCTGTGCTGTTCTTCTAAGCTCTTGAGCCTGACGCAGGGAATGTGTTGGGAGGAAATGCCAGGGATGAGCCTGTCTTGGCAACTGGATCTTTTGGTTCACAGGTTTGGCCCTTGGAGACTGTGCAAGGTGAGAAAATGGAAAGGAACAAATTCTCTGTAATAGCTAGATGGGAACTCCTCCAGAGCATTGCTGCCATCATGTTTGCAGCTGCCACGATGAGACACTCTCCCACCTGGTGTGCTGGGATTTCTCAGAGGACCGACAGTCTGATCATAGAGTCTGACACCTTTGGCGTTGTTTTGTTTTTGAAACAAGGTCTCACTCTGGCCAAGGCTAACTTGGAACTTGGAGTCCTCCTGCCTCTCCTTCCCAGAGTGCTGGGATTAGAAATGTGCCAAAACACCAACTTAACATTTGTTTTTCTAGTATCTCTAGTATTTATTTATTTCACGTAATAAACTATGAGATTGTCTTCATTCTGTAGATGGGGATACCGATTCACAGTGGGCAAGAAACAAGCTCAAGGTCATTTGATTTGTGAAGCTGAGGATAGACACTGGTCTTCTAGCTTTCTGCAAACTCTTCTGAACCCTTAACTTTGTTGTCTCTGAAACTAGTTTCTTTTCTTTTTTGGTTATAATTTCTCTGTATGGTATGGTTGGGCTAGAAAGGGCTTAATCAGGCCATCTTAGAGATGATGTTATGTTGGAGGAGGCTGCTTGTTGGTTCCCGGCCGCCTGGCTAGCTTAGACCCAAAAATAATCACACAGAAACTCTATTATTTAAATCACTGCTAGGCCCATTAGCTCTAGTTTCTTATTGGCTAACTCTTACATCTTAATTTAATCTCTATTAATCTGTGTATCACCACGAGGTCGTGGCCTACCAGCAAAGTTTCAGCATGTCTATCTACAGCAGTGGCTCCATGGCGTCTCTCTGCTTCCGCCTTCCTCCTCCTATGCTATAGACCAAGCCAGTTCTTTATTCATTAACCAATAAAAGCAACACATAGACAGAAGGACCTCCCACAGCAATGTTAATGAATTTAACTGTTCAAATTACACTTTAGGTTGGTTGATATCATTAGTGCTACCAATAGTTACTAAATAAATGAATGACACAAAATCAGAGCCTCATTCAGATTATGCAAAGACCCCTATAGTTTTTCTTTGAGTACCATTGTGATTAGCTGGTCTTTGTTGAACTTTTCTTTGGGATTCCTTAATCCTGTAGCTGATGGTGAAGAAGACCATCATTTTCCTGAGTGGGTGGGGAAAAAACACTCCACATACTGAGGTTCTTTTTGGTTACTTGTTTTCTGGAATCTTCATATCATTGTTGACAAGGGTGACTCATAGATTTCACTATGTGATTTTTCCTCATTAGAGAACCTTTTCCTTAGCCCTAAAATAAATTAGTTGTTATATATGGTTAAGACACAGCTGCTAACAGTTTTTTTTAAGATTTATTTATTTATTATGTATACAACATTCCTTACATGTATGCTTGCATGCCAGAAGAGGGCACCTGATCTCATTATAGATGGCTGTGAGCCACCATGTGGTTGCTGGGAATTGAACTCAGTACCTCTGGAAGAGCAATCAGTGCTCTTAACCTCTGAGTCATCCCTCCAGCCCCATGCTAACATATCCAGAACAAAACAATTCTTTCTTCTTGGTGAGTTCAGCCCCATTCATTTGGGGTTGGTGAATCTCTTAAGTCACTGTTCCGTGCTTTAGAGAAGCCGTTCAGGTAAGTGTAGAGGTGACCAGAGTTCAGGTGGGAGAGATAACACACACACACACACACACACACACACACACACGGAATTTGAGGCAATTTTTAAATAAAATGCAAACTTAAATTGTGCAATATAAGTATTTACATGTATAGAATAGGTAATTAGGGACTTAGAAGGTGCAATGGGACAAACATGTTCTTTAGTATTGTGTGCCATTGGCAAACTCATACTATAACTCAATTTTTTCTTTTTAAAACTTTTATTTATTATATTGTACATGAATATACGTGTATGTGCAAGCATGCCTGTGAAAGTCACAGAACAGCTTTTGGCAATCAGTTCTCTCCTTCCACCTCTCCTTATAGAGGCAGGTTTTCTTCTGTTGTTTCTACTGTGCTGTAGTGTGTGTTCCAGTCTGACTGGCCTGCTAGCTTCTGGGAAATTCTCTTGTCTCTGCTGCCTTTCTCCCCGTATCGGTGCTGGAATTGCAGATGTTTTGCAACATCCAGCTTTATACTTTTTTCTTAGCTCTCTGAGAGTTTTGTATAACATGTTTTGCTCATATTTACCTCCTCTTTCCCTACTCTTCCCAGATCCACGGCTGTTCTCTACCCACCCAACTTTGTGTCCATTTAAAAAACCCCTTCAAGACCAAGATTAAATATTCTTGGATGTGTGGTCTTCCAATTGACCATGGTTGACTTACCAAGGGCTACACTTGTAGACAGAATGGTTTCTCCATTTCCCAGTTGTTCACAATTGCCAGGCGGTCTATGAATAGGAGGAGGATTGTCTAACTTCCATCTCCATGCTGGGATTTAGTATGGCTTGGGCTTTCACAGGTTTTGTGTATCCTGTCACAACTGTTGTGAGTTCATAAGAGCAGCTGTTTTGCTGTGCCCAGAAGACACTGTTTCTTTGTCTCTGATTCTTAACGCTCTTTTTACTCCTCTTCTGCAACGATCCCCAAACCTTTGTAAGAGGGGGTACAGAACACACATTCTATTGAGGGCTGACCATTCTGAAGTCTCTTACTTTTGTCTTAACTTTGGCTAGTTGTAGGCCTCTGTGTTCGTCACCATCTACTGCAAATGGAAGCCTCTCAGATGAGGGCTGAGCCATGCGTTCATCTATGGGTGTAATGTGGGTTCTGAGGATTGAACTCAGGTTATTAGGCTTTCATAACAAGCACTTTTACTCAAGGATCTATCTTACTGTCCACCTCCTGCTTTTTTCTTTGTTGTAAAAATAGGGACAATAATAGTGATATCATAAGGCTGTGAAGATTAAATGAGATTATGTGCAAAAGGTACAGATGTAGTGACTGACATGTGGTTCGCAGAAAACTATTGGAAGATTTGTTTATCTCACTCCTTTTTCAAGGAAGACCTGCATCTGAAAGGTGTACTAATGTTTTAGGGAGAGAAGAAAGAAAACAGCAAGCTATGAATCAAAGACAGGTCTTACATGGGGTCAACCTGCATACACACAAACACACACATGCAACCCTGTACATTCATGAAGAATGCCAAAGGAGGATCTCTGATATCTTCCTCTTTTATTCTCTACCTTATTTTTGAAAATAGGGTCTTTTTTTTTTTTTTGGTTTTCAAGACAAGGTTTCTCTGTAGCTTTGGAGCCTGTCCAGGAATCCAGGAATTAGCTCTTGTAGACCAGGCTGGCTTCGAACTCACAGAGATTCACCTGCCTTTGCCTCCCCAGAGCTGGGATTAAAGGCGTGCGCCACCACCGCCTGGCTGAAAATAGGGTCTTTCCCTCAACCTAACACTTGCTGTTTCTGCTTAGACTGTCTAGTCGCGAGCTCTCAGGACATACTTCTTCACTTCAGTGCAGAGGGGTTCTAGCACATTCATCCATGTCCACCTTTTTTTTTTTTTTAACGTGGATGCTAGGTATTCAAACAAGATCCTCTTGTTTAGCAAGTGTTCTCACCCACTGGGTCATCTCCTTAGTCCTTTCCTTTCTCTCTTACATACATTAACAATGCACTTAATTCTGTTCTAAGTAAGTAAAATTATGCTCAAGTCTGGCTGTCCTGGGGCATGAACAAGTTTTCTAGGGATAGAATTTGATTATGGCTAGAAAAATCGTTATAAAATAATACCTATGCCAGCCTAGGCTCAGAGTTCTAACCTCGTGAGAGGAGACTCACGGGGCCTGAAGTCATTCAAGGTTTTCCCAGTTGTAGTCTGGTTTACCCTGGACTTTGCAGAACCAGAAAGTCTTAAATGTTAAGGAACAGTCAGAGACAAACAGTCTTACTCTAGAGTTCATTTCATACTGAACTATACTGCACTACACTAAAAACTACCAGAAGAGCTTTTATATACATTTAACTGTGTATGCATGAGTTTAAAACAGTTGTCACGGGCTGGAGAGATGGCTCAGTGGTTAAGAGCATTGCTTGCTCTTCCAAA
>LOEQ01005458.1:52135-65049 GCA_001685075.1 Bramus lutescens | reverse complement strand
CTTTGGAAGAGCAGGTGGTGCTCTTAACCACTGAGCCATCTCTCCAGCCCCAATAATAAGAATTTTTAAGTTTATCCTAAGAATAATGAGAAGTAGGGCTGGGTAAATGGTTCAGACGTTATGAGTACATACTGTTCTTGCAGAGGATCTATGCTTGGTTCTTAGCACCCATGTCAGATGGCTCACAACAGAGTATCATTTTGAAATCTTGGCTAGCCTGGAACTTGCTATGTGGACTAGGCTGGACCTAGAACTTGTGATGCTCCCTTTAGTTCTGCATTCTGGGTGCTGGTCCTTATTGTCAGTGCTGCTTGGAAAACTGAAGTCAGTGGCAGTTTTGTTCGGAAGAAAAGCTCTAAAGCTCTTCTGTATTCCTGCCTCCTGCTGAGAAGATCTGGGTCTCTTCTTGGTTATGAGGATATAGTGTTCTAAGAAGTGTAAGTACATCTCTCACTTTAGCTGGGTTGTACTCATCCGTGACTTGATCTTTCTCCTCAGTGGCTAAACTTGCTATGTGTTTCATTGGGGTTTACATAGTGTTTCTCATCCTCCCAGCACGAAATCTGTTCCAATTCTTAGTCTCCACGTTTCTAGTAAGTCCATTCATCTACTCCTCTCTGCCCCATCTCCATTTGAGTTTCCCTGTAACTTTATCTCTGAAACTCTGGTACTTGGCCAAATCTGAGAGTCTTCCCAGTCTTAGACTTGTGGTCTCTTTCTAAGAGCAAAGGTTTATCCGTTCATTCAGCTAGAATTGGCTGATTTCATGCTTGACAAGGAGAATGTTACAGTGATGACAGACTGGACTCTCGGGAATAAAGTGAGTTAAACTTGGTTCTTGCCCTTTTCTGGATGTGGCATGTGAACAATGCAAAACATGAAAATTCATATACTAGAACTATGTACAAAGTGCTTTGAAGCATGGAGCAGTGAGCAGTAAATGACTAACTCCACCTGGGGGAGAGAAAGAGATTTGGACATTTGGGAAAGAACTTTAAAATTTTCTCTGCCATAATAATAGTAGTAAGACTTGTAGGAATCAGTTCTCTCTTTCTGTTGTGTGAGCCCCAGGTATCAAACTCTGAACTCCTCTCTGAAGATTGAAGAGTGAGACTGAGCCTTTTAACCTTGCATTGGCCTTTTTTTATGACTAGCTCCCATCCTGAAGCTGCTTAGAAGTTGTGTTAGCATATAAAGGTACCCTTATAATTCAAAGATTACAAGGATTTTAGGAGATTTATGTCTGAAAATAGCAATGAAGACGTGTGTGTGTGTGTGTGTATTCCAGTATGATAAGTGAAAATCATTCTTTTTTTTTAAAATTATGTCCCTTGAGTACATGCTGCTTAGTATTCTGTGCCATTAAATAAGAAATACACAAACTAAGCTCTGCTTCTTGAGGAATGTTGGTAGTTATTTCAGGGAAAAGCAGCAGAAAAGGGCATCAGATCCCCTGGAACTGGAGTTACAAATGGTTGTTAGCCTGCATGTGGCTGTTGGGAATCAACCCAGTCCTCTGAAAGAATAGGAGTGCTCTTAACTGCTGAACCTTCATTTCCCTCGCGTCCTTTTAAGACAAGGTCTTAGCCTATATTTCAGATGACCTGAAACTGGAGGTGAGCCTCCTGCTGGAGGTCTGTGATTTTAGCCTTGAACCATCAGTACCAACTTGACATTTTCTTGAAAGTCAATGAAATAAATGTTTTATTTGAAAGAAAACAGATAATATTTGCTGCCAGTGATAAAATCCCAGTGTTTAAGTGAAAATTAAGTTTCTGAAAGTTTATATCAGTTACTGTGAGTTTGACAGCTTCCATGGACGAAAAGCTTTTCTGATGAAGTGGTGACATTAATGATTATGACTATTTTGATTTTGTCTAAGTAGAATGTCTAAATCAATATTTGGATATTTTGCACAACTTAGTTAGAACCAGAGTTTCCAAATGAGATATGCATCATATTACAAAACCATGCATGTATGAAAGATTCATTCAAAGTACAAGATAGACCAAAGAATATGAATGTTACAGAGTACAATATGTTCATCCATGTAGTTTCAGATTTCATACTGCAGCTAGTCTTTAAACTTGACCATGTGTCAGGTTTGGGTGTAAACCAGAGAATAGCCATAGTTTTTGTCTGGAAAAACTATTAAAATTACTCCTCCCTTTCCAGGTACAGGCCTGTGTTTTGATCCTCAGTGAAAACTACATCACAACAACATAAATGTGAAAAGTAAATAAAAAATTATGACTGTGTTCTTGTAAGCTAAATGTTTAAAAAATTCTCAAAAATATGAAATGATTCTTCCCTTCTCATGAATTTGTTTCAGAAAATATTTTTTAAAATAGTTCATGTATCTAGGCTGGCCTCAAATTCAGTATTTAGCTAAAGATGACCTTGAATTTGTGATCTTTCTTCTTTCTAACTCCCAAATGCTGAGATTACAGGCACTCTACCAACTGTACTGCATTCTCCAACACAGGAAACATAATTAGTTTTCATAAAGCATGCTATTTTCCTTAATTTGTTAGAGACTTATTATTCTCTAATTAATAATTAAATATAAAGATTTGTTTTAAATTATCTTTTTTTTACATTTACTTGTTTACTTATTTTTCTTCTTTTGGATTTGAGACACAGTTTCATGTAGCCCAAGCTGACTTTGAGCTCACTATATAGCTGAGATTGCTTTTAAACTCCTAATCCTCCTGCCTCCATCTCCCCAAGTGTTAGAATTGCCACCACACCTGACTTTTCTAAAAAAAGAAAGGAAAAAAAAACCATTATCTCTGTGTATATGGTATGTGTGTGTGTGTACATGTGCGTGCATGCACATACAAACATATGCTCAGACTTGTACATGCCGTGGCTTATGTAGAGCTTAGAGGGTGAAACTTTCCGAAGTTAGTTTGCTCTGTCCAGTGTGGATCTGGGAATTGAACTCAGGTCATTGGGCTTACACAGCAGCCAGTTTACTTCCTGAACTCTCTTGCTGGCCTTCTTTTACAATTTCTAATGTGGCAAATATCAAATAGTTCTTTGAGATTATAGAGTTTAACTGCATACAGAGATCCTGAGACCAAAAATTCAAATACTTGGGCCTTGTTCTTCTTTTTGTTTCTAGTTATTTTCTTTTGTTCCCTCCTAGGGTTAATATTAAAGTATTCTTTTAATTTTTTTTCTGAGCATCTTAACAAGAATCTGGACTTTTTTTATTGCTGCTGGGGACATGCTAATTGCAATTTGTGGAGGTCATAGTCCAGTGTCATAGCATGTCAAACAGACGGAGCTCGGTGTTACTAGAAGTTACTAGTAGTTGCAAATAAATGTGGTAAATAGTTTAGGCCATTGTTAAAGTTGTCTATTCACTTAGAACAGGGCTTCTTAAATCTTTTCCACTTGTGACCTTTTTTTGCTTGAGGTATTTTATGTAACCCTAGGTATATGTAACCTGGGTTCAGTTCCCACCACCTACATGGTGGCTCATGATTATCTATAACTTTAGTTCCAGATGAATCAACACCCTCATCTGTCCTCTATGGGCACCAAGCACACACATTGAGCACAGAATTTCATGCAAAATGTCTGTACTCATAACATAAAATAACAATAAAGCAAGCAAGAAAAAAAGAATAGAGACTGGGCTGGGGCTCCATTGGTGGAGAGCTGGGCTAACATGCATAAAATCCTGGGTTCTATCCTCAGCACCACACAAATGAGCTTGGTGATGCATACTTGATATACAAGGCCAGGCGTTCTACTTCTCTTCTGTGATTCTAGCTTGTGGGAGGCAGAAACAAAAGGATCCCTGGGACCGACTGGCTACCTAGCCCAGCAGAATTGGTGAGCTCCAGGTTCAGTGACAGACTTTATCAAAAAACTAAGGCTCACACCTGTAATTCCAGCACTTTGGAGGCAGAGGTATATGGAGATCTCTTTGAGTTTGAGGCCAGTCTGGTCTACATAATGAGTTCCAGGTCAGCCAAGCTACATAGTAAGACCTTGTCTCACTCCCTTCTGCCCTCCCCAAAGTCTCAAATCTGAGCTGAGGGTATTATCAGGCAAGTGTTCCTTGATGCTGTGTGGTAGATATGATGGCCTGTGCTATGCAAAGGTAGCATGTTGTGTGTTCAGAACCAAGGCTGCAGTGAAGTTGCACAAATCAACATGATAAAAGCTCATTTATTATGCATTTTATTTCAAATTAATTTTTGGTCATTGCGTGTTCAAAAGCCTTTTATTGTTACCTTTTGCTTTCTAACTCCCACATTAAGTTATGTGACAATTTATGATTTATGTGATGATAGGACTGGTTAGTCACATTCAGATCAAACTGAATCTTTTTTTCTTTTCTTTTGAGACTGAGTTTATCTTAGTTTTGGAGCCTTTCCTGGAACCCTATCTGTAGACCAGTCTGGCCTCAAAGTCACAGAGGTCAGCCTGTCTCTGCCTCCTGAGTGCTGGGATTAAAGGTATGCCCTACCACCGCCTGGCTCAAACTCAATCTTTGTTTGAGTCTTCTTATTCTGTCAGGAAAAATCAGTTATGTGAAAATGGAAATTATTCACTTGCTGATCTGGAAGGAGGAAAGAATACTAGGAATTGAATATCAGGTTTATTACTTATTTTTAAAACCAAAAATTTTAATGTAAAGATAGGATCTTGTGTCATCCAACCAGGCTTTGGTTTCCCTGTGTAGTCAAGATTCCTGGTCCTCGTGGTTCTACCTCTCAAGTTCTCATATTCTGCCTGGGCACCACTGTGCCTAGTCTGAGAAATGGAGAAATGGAGGCTTGAAGGCATTCTACCACTTGTCCAATGCCACAGAATTTTAGTTGATTAAAGATAGGATTTTGGTGTTTGTGTTTTTGACTCTAAAAAGGTCATTGCAGTAAAAAAGATATTCCTAAATGAGTGGTTCTCTTAAGGTATTCCAGATGGCTGTGGGAAACTGCCTGTGTGGAAAATGTAGAAAAGGTCTCAGGAAGGACCAAGAGGCAGCTTAGGAAATGCTCAGATAAAGGAGTTATGTGTGAATTTTGGCTGATACGGTTTTTCTGGATACAGTTCTAACTCTATGTGAGGCATCAAACTTTTGTCCTCTCTTAGCCTCATCCCTTTAATCCTGTATGCCTGATGATGCCAGCAGCAGAGTTCACCTGTTTGTTTGATCAGGTCACATACAAACATCTTGCCTTTGCCATAGGCCTTTGGGAAAGATTTTGGCTGAGCTCAGGAAACCAGTGATGCCTAGCCTGGAGACCTTTGGTCGCTAGAGCGACCATTATTCTAAAATTATTTCTAAAAAACCTACTAGAGATGTCTAATACTTATGTAAGCATTATATGTGCCTCTAGTGACAAAGTGAGAGGCTGACTGTGTCCCTAGAATGGACTGGAGGAGAGGCTCCTGTGGGTAGGCTGCAGCAGGACTAAGAGTAACTCTGAAGACTAGTCTGGAGAACAGAAGGACAATAAAGGTCACCTACCTGATAGGAGAGATTTCCTTGGTTAGCCTGTGGTTGGTATTATATGTATTTCTAGTGACAAAGTAAAAAGAAAAGTAATCTGTTTATCCAGATGTTGGAACTGTTGTTCTTGTGCTAGAAAATAAATTATTTTTTTATTTGACTGATTAAATTATGTTTAAAATAATGCATTTCCTTGATTCGTAGTGAGTTGAAGATTTTTTCCTGCATATGTTGTCCCTTTGGTTTTCCCTCTCATTTGTGAATATTTATGTTTTTGTCTGGGTCCTAGCATAGGCCTAGTCCTATGCAGACTTATCTGCTGGAGAGCTGTGAGAGTGACAAAACATTGTTTCTGTATGGGGAAGCTCAACACATTTTCCAAGAGATGGGTAAAGGGTAGATGATACACTTCCACCATTGTGTATATAGTTGATTAAGATGCATGTATGACGAATCAGGGGCTGGAAGCTAAGATTGCTAGCACAAGACAATGCTGGAGGCTGAGTGGCAGCTCTGAGTAATGTCCCTTGCTTTTTCCAAGCAGAATTTTGCCGGATTGACAAGCCTCTGTGTCACAGTGAAGATGAGAAGCTCAGCTTTGAGGCTGTCCGCAACATCCATAAGCTGATGGATGATGATGCCAATGGTGATGTGGATGTGGAAGAAAGTGACGAGGTAATTTTTCTTACCTTTTATGGCTCTTCTCTTGTGTGAAATGATCCCTGAAAGATGCCTAGACTAATCCAGGTGGAGAGATGGTCTCTCCTTGTTGCCTCATAGAAACTTATTCCCATTAGGCAGGATGACACCCAGCAGAGCAGCTCTCTCTGTTTGCTGATTGGTGAATAGTTTAACATTGACGTAACTCTTTGGGAGGGAAGGGATTCCTCAGATGGTCTCTAAAGCTTCCCTGGATTTTTTATGTAATCTTGCTGTGGAAAGAGAACATTAATCTATATTCTGCCTTCTTTTGGCATGGTAAGAAAGAAAGCAAAAATAGTCATATGCCACCTTCTGGGGTTTTATTCTCTTATTTGGGAGGAAGAAGCAAATCTTAGCATGGTCAGTCTAACTTTAAAGATGTAGTTTATGGGAGCCAGTTAATAAGAATTAGAAAAAGAAATCCCTTTAAAAAATAGAGAAAAAAAGAGCTGTCTTGCTGTTGTATGTTTTGACATTACTATAGCTCTGGATCAGCAGAGCCCAGAGTACAAGGTCATCATGTGGGAAAGACTGAACAGTCTCATAATTTCAAGCTTAACACAAACAAGCAGGTGCTGGAGCTACCTGGCTGTGCTAAACATCCAGTAGGGCATAGTGTACAGTATGAAAAAAGAAGCCTAGTCTCTTCTCCTTGTAAAATAGTCTACCTTGGATGTAACACTATCAGAAGACTTTAGTACAGCAAGACACTATATAGAAAGGAGTGATGTGAGTGATGAAGACAGTAAACTTCAACTAAGACCATCAACACAGGTCACTAATATTAAATATGCTAGGTATGGAGACAGGACAGTAGACAAGACAGATTAAGAGATACTTTCTTTTCTTACATAATTTATAAGCTAGTGGAGAAGCTGGAGTCTTGGGGTAGAAAGACTTTGGTTCCTGATTGTTGCGACAAAATATCTGAGAAAACCTTATTATAGCTCACTATTTCAGAACTTTTAGTTCATGGTCAGTTTTATTGTAGTTAAGCAGACTAATCATTTCAAGGAGCATGCGGTAGAGCAGAACTCACATCATGGCAACTAGAAAGCAGAAAGAACAGAAGGGTCCTAGAACAAGATACATCTTCTAAGGACATACCCCCTCCACACACACCAATATATCTCCTGCAACTAGGCCCCACCTCTCAATAGTACCATCATATTATTAATCCATCAGAAGATTAATCCATTGATAGATAGGTTAGAGCCTTTGTGATCTAATCATTTCTCAGTGACAAGATTGGCCGGTTGGGACCAAGCCTTCAACCTAGGGTCTTTTGGTTGCATATCATATCAAAACCCTGGCATTGAAGTAATATTTTTGAATTCAAATACATAAGGAGTTGAGAAATCAGATTTTGAAAATGACAGATTGGTTGAATATTGTGGCAAATTCCTATGATCCCAGCACTCTGGCTGTGGAGGAAGAGGATCAGGGATTCAAGTTCAGTCTAGTTAGGCTACATTAGACCTTCTCTTTAAAGCAAATGATAATGAAAGCTATGGAACTACCTGTCATCGATTGAGCTCTTTCACTATTCCAAACAGCATTAAGCTATTTGCATAGTTATTTATTTAATTTTATTAAAAGCCTTGGGGAAATTGGCTTTATTATTAGAAAATCTGATGCTAGAAAATTTAAACATTTTCCTTTAGACTCTTGCTAGATTTGAGTTTATATCTGATTTCAAAGCCATGTCTTATGTAATGTATTGTTTTCTTTATCTTAAGGGCAGAACAAGACCAATGTAGGGAAATTAAAGGCAGGTATATTCTCCTGGAATAAAGAATTGTCTAATAGTTACAGATATTTTGTTATAGAAGGGACTAGCTTGTTAAATATTGAATCCCCTGTCAGTGAAGACAGGACAAGTAGAAAGTACCATTCTACTAATTGATTGGTAGAGGAGATTGACTCTTCTGTAAAGTTCAGTAATGTCTAAGGAATTCAAGAAGGAAGAAAGGTATAATTTGAATAGAATGGAAGGTGGTAGGGTTCTCTTAGTTGTAGAGAATCACAATGAGAAAGGTATAGGTGTAGTAAAAAGCACAGTGGAGGGCTGGAGAGATGGCTCAGAGGTTAAGAGCACTGGCTGATCTTCCAGAGGTCCTGAGTTCAATTCCCAGCAAACATATGGTGGCTCACAGCCATCTGTAATGAGGTCTGGTACTCTCTTCTGGCCTGCAGGCATGCAAGGAGGCTGAACACTGTGTACACAATAAATAAATCTTAAAAAAAAAGCACAATGGATTGATTTGGTTAGACAATGGAACTGTGGTAAAAAAAACAAAACAAACCACTGAACTAAAAATTGGTAAGGAAAAGGGGGCCCAGATAAACAAACTGAAATATTGTATTTATTCAATCTCAGTTGTAAACTAAACAGGGCAAATAACTATGGTCCAGGTAGCTGGGCAGTGGTGGCGCATGCCTTTAATTCCAGTATGCAGGAGGCAGGTGGATCTCTGAGTTCAAGGCCAGCCTGGTCTACAGAGCAAGTTCCAGGACAGGCTCCAAAGCTGCACTGAGAAACCTTATCTTGAGAAACCAAAACCAAACTAACCAAGCCAAACCAAACCAAACCAAAATATTCCCCCCTGCCAAAGAAAACAACCCAAAAAAAAACCAGGAAAAAGAAAAACTATGGTTAAAGTATCTAGATTTTAGCTTTATCTAGAAGTACTACTGGCCTTCAGAGGAAAAAAGAAAAAAGAAAGAGTCATGTTCCTAGGAGAAATGAGGCCTAGAGATATGCCTGAAGACTGGAGAATGGGCAGTTCAACAACTGAGAAAGTGATCTATTCAGGGCTGGAGAGATGACCCAGAGAGGTTAAGAGCACTTGTTCTTACAGAGGACCAGAGTACCAAGTGCCCACATGGGGGCTTATAACTGCCTGCAACTCCAGTTCCAGGGGTTCCAACACCTTCTTGACTGCTACTGGCAAGTGAAGGCAAAATATTCATATACATAAAGTAGGTAATTTTTTTAAAGTGATATACCAGTACTTGGGAGGCAGAAGCAGGAGGCCAACCTGGTCTAAAGAGTGAAACCCTGTCTCAAAAAAGAAACAAAGATGACATAAACTTTGTGCAGATATGAAATCTGCAAATTTCTGAGTATGTTTGTCAGTGCTCCTCCTTTCTTCGTGTTTTGTTGAATTGCTTTGTCAAAGAGGGAAGGAAGAAAATGTTCTCTTTAGAGAAATGTTACCACAACAAAAGTCTCATCAGCACAAACTGTTCTAAAGTAGCACAAAAGCTATCAGCCCACTTTCTCTACCAGTGGTTTGAGATGTTCTTTTCCAGCATAGCTTCTACCTTGCCTGGGCTCCCATGTCCTCACTGTAATCTCAGGCCTCTATGGCTAGGGAGACCTATTATTGTGCCTTTTCATAGTCACTTATCTCCTGAGTCCTAGAGCAAGAAGCCAGTAAAATGCATGTTCTTCCCTTGGTTTAAACATGTATGAGACAGAGTTGGAGTCAGAACCTAACTAGAAAGTTAGGTAGATAGAGCAGGGCTTAGGTAATGGATGGTTTAGTGCTGTGGAAAAATTCTGGTTGCACCGGTTGTCAAAGATCTCAGATTTTTGGGACTCATCTAAAGATATTGCTAATTACCCAAGAACCTCAGTAGAAGTCTGAAGGAGTATTAAAACTTCATTTAAGCCTGTTGTGGTGTCATAGGCCTGTGATCCCAGGTACTTGAGAAACTGAGGCAGGAAGATTACAAGTTCAAGGTCTGACATAGGTTTACAGAGTTTAGGGCCAGTCTAGATAGCCTAGTGAGTGAGAAATAATGAAAGAGCTTGGGATATGTATCTCAGTGGTAGTTCGCTCAGCATGATTGAAGCCCAAGGTTTAATTCCTAGTATACCCTACCCCTAAAACCCAATTTATTCTGCCTCATATTGGTGAGTGTTTTAGAGAACTAAAGTGAACTGAAAGATCTACCTCATTGCTAAATCTTCTCAAATTTTAGCTGTGCTGGCCTTGTGAATGCTAGATAAAATCTCTGCCACTGAGCCACATTCCCCAACTCACTTTACTGTGATTTGTTGAGATATGATTTCATTCTGAAATTTGGGCATTGCCTGGTGCTTCTTATGTAGCCTAGATTAACCTTAAACTCACAATGATCCTCATGCTTCTTCCTCCACAGTCCTAGAATTACAGGAGTGAACTACCATGCCTGGCAATGATGGTCTCTTGGTAAAGCAGGGGATTTATTAAGCTAGCTGTATAGGCACTCCTGAGCTGGTAGTGAAGTTGTCTATGGGTAAAGGATTTGTTGAAGTGTTAGGTTATCCTGATAGTCTGAGGTGGACAGATAAGACTTAAAAATACTGTCTTACTTAGGTTAGACTAGACTCCTTTTTTATGTTGTTTTCCGTGTGTGTGTGTATTTACTACCATCTGTATGTGGAAATTAGAGGACAGTTTGAAGGAGTTGGTTCTCTCCTTCCATCCTGAGTCTAAGGTGTTGAACACATCAGACCATCAACCTGATCATCAATCTCACTGGGCCTTTGTTGTTGTTGGGTTGTGTTTTTTTTTTTTTCCCCAGATAGGGTTTTATGTATCCCAAGCTGTCCTCTAGCCTCAAACTCAGTTTTAGACCATAGGTTTGAGAATTGAGAGTGTTACTGTTTCCTTCTCATGTAAAATTAAGGTATTTATTTGGTAGCTGAGAATATAACTTAGTAGAGTGCTTAAGTGCCACCATGCACAAATCCCTGGGTTCCATTCCCAGAACCACACAAACCTAGTGTGATGACAATTCCTGTAATCCCAGAAGTTGGGAGGTGGAGGCGAGAGGATCAGGGTCAAGGTCATCCTTGACTACACAGGAATTGGGAGGCCATAGACCAACCTAGGTTACATCAAACCCTGCCTCCACAAAAAGGAATAAATTAGAACATTATAGAGACAGAGTCAGTGAGGTGTTGAGAAGGAAAAGCTTGTGAAAGTGCTCACCACGCAGGCTGTTGACCCAGATTCCATATCCAGGACCCATAGTGGAGGAGAGAACCTAATGCTTGAAAGTTGTGCGCTGACCTTCATACGGTGCTGCTTGCCAGTCATCCTTCCAGTACTGACATTGAGGACAGATACAATAAACCAAACTCTGCATGATAGTCAGCTATCTGTTCTGTTCCAGTTATTGATTGAGGGCTCAGGATTCTATTGTGAACAAAATAGATTCCTATTTTCTGGAGCCTGCATTCTAGCGATTTATATAATCACAGGTGATTAACTGACATTAGAATGATGATTAAATTATAGTAGTTTAATGATTCTCCCTTTTGTTTTCTCAGGATAAAATAATGATTACTGATTCTTATTCCAGAATAGTTGTCAGGATTAAATTAAAAAAATACTGACTGTTAAGACTTCTTAGGATAGCTGGGTATGGTATGGTATGTCTGTTGTCCTAGCCCTCCTGAGGCAGAGGCAAGGAAGACAACTGTCGCGACCACCCTCGTCCAGCAAGGAATGACGCAACACCGGAGCTCTTCTTGTCAGGGGTTTATTCAGGACCTTTTTAACAATGGCGTCTCTCTACCCGGGCAAGCCTCTCCAGCCCTTAAATAGGCCAAGGCTGCCAACTCTGGATCGCCACGTGGGCATAGTCTATTGGTCCTGGCAATTATGCAAGCATCTGGTGATCATCATGGGATCCGGGAGTGATCGCAGCCCAAGGGGACACGGGCCATATATGGAGTTGTTTATCTCAGAGAGCACTCGCTTTCGGGATCACGAGGGGTGGAAGCAAGCGCCATCTTTAAGGTGCGGCTCCACAAGGCTCCCTACAGACAACCTTGTCTTGTAAATTTCAAGCCAATTGGCATATAGAGTGAGTTCCAGGCTAAAAATGAAAGAAAAAGTTCATACAATGACCAGGTGTGGTAAATGTATGCTTATAATTCCAGCACTTGGGAGACAGAGACAGGAGAATCAGGAGTTCAAAGTCATTCTCAGTTACATGGGAAGTTTGAGGCTACCTTGGGCTATATGACACCCTGCCTACTATCTATATGTATATATGCACATATGCACTATATGCATATATAAACACACTCATATTAGAGAAAATGAAAATTAAAATCACAATGAAATTCTACTATGAACCTATCAAGATGGCTAAAATAATTAAAAAAAATTAAGTGTACTGTACCAAGTAAGGAATAAGAGCCGTCATAATTCACACTAACAGGAATGTAAGATGATAAAGCTGTTCTGGTAATTTTACAGTTTATTATGAAGTTAAACATAACTTGCTATCTGTCCCAGTAATTCTCCTTCTAGGTTTTTACTCTATTAGGTAAATTAAAATTTATATCCCTACTAAAAATTATATATGATTTTCTTTGAATTATATTTGATTTTCTTTGTAAGCTTTGCAGCTCTGAAGGGAAAGCTATTCTGGCAGTTGAGAGCCAAGGAATACCAAAGTCATATATCACAACAAACCTCATACAAGAGACTTACTGGGAAAGACACAAGAGGATGGCCGCCTCTTCTCAGAAGAGAAGCAGCAAAGAGCTGAGCAGAAGGCAGGCTTCATGTAGGCCTTCTTGAAGTGGGGGGGGGAGGAGCTTTCTGGGGTAGCCTGGGATTAATGGGATTCTGTGACCTAATTTTTGGACAAGCTCAGGGATTGGTGGGATTTTATGGCATCCACACACACTAGGCTCCCACACAGCCAGCACATGAAGTAGAATCAAAAC
>LOEQ01005458.1:26102-41459 GCA_001685075.1 Bramus lutescens | reverse complement strand
CTCTTCTGGCCTGCAGGGACATATGCAGGCAGACCACTGTATACTTAATAAAAACAAATAAATCTTTTTTAAAAAGTTCATTTACATAAGCAGATGAACTCAACATGTTTTGGGACTAGAGAAGAAGGGAAATTGGATGAGTCTTAAATGAAGGTAGGAAGCCAAAAACATGGCCAATTTGGGAGACAAGAACAGGAAGGTGTCTAGAGAAGTTTCTTTGCCCTCAGTAGATACCTTCAGTGAGTGGTATGAAGCTCAAAAATGATACATGGGGTATCAAGGATTCTTTGTGAATTGGAGCCATGCACACGGAGCAGTTGTAGTGTTACCCAGTTTCTATTTGTTTCCTTTCTGTGCCCAGTAGCCATAGGCCTTCTATGTGCAGGGCCACATAGCCATGCACCTCAAATTTGCTGTTCTGATTCTACCACTTCTACATCCCAAGTGCTAGGGTTACAGGTGTGTGCCTTTAGCTGGTCCAGCATTGTCTCATATGTTTCTTTACTTTAACCAAGGATTTTGGTTTGCATGTGAAGCGTTCTCCCAAAACGTACAGAGGGCTCAGTTTTAGTAGTGGTGCTGCTGAGGAGTGTTGGTTGATGAGAGGAGCCTACTTTATCGTTGGGTTAACCTGTTGAATCAGTAGCTGGATGGAAAGGGAGGCTGAGTTGGAGGAAGGAAGTCACTAAGGACCTGCCTTTGAAGGTTGTCCCTAAGACCTTCCCCCTCTTCTGTTTTCTGACCACCATGTGACGAGTAGTTTTTCCTCCTCTTTCTGCTGTGATGCTTCTGCCTTGCCAGAGGCCTAAAAACAGTGGATCCAGTTGACCATAGATTAAACTCCTGAAACCAGGAGCCAAAATAAATCTTTCCTACCTTAGACTGGTTTTCAAGAAATTGTAACAGTAATGAGAGGGTGATTAACGTACATGATTTCCTCTAGTGTTTGAATGTGTTTATAATGGTTCTGGTATTATTTCTATTACATTTCACATCTGGTCACTCTTAAAGGGGATTCTGTTACTTCATTTTTTCTGTTGTGTGGTCATACTTTTCTAGTCATATGTCATAGGGTCTTTTTGAAAGGACACATGATAGCAACTTTGACTACTATACCAACCTCTCTGGGGCTTATTATTTGCTTGTTTAATGACTGGCTAGGTTATTTTAGTAGTCTTTTCTTCATGCTCCCTGATTTCACTCCTTAGAAAGTACAGCCTTACACATGTACACAACATTTTAGGTGGATAATGGTTGTGGCGGAGCTGTCTTTGACATCTCTTTCCCTGCCACATCCAATTTCTTAAGTTCCATCAATTGTAATCTTATGACTCTCTAATACAGTTGTTGTTTTTTTAAAATTCTTTGGGGAGCCTGCCATCCACCTCCCAAATAAATACACCAAGGCTCATTCTTACTTACGAATGCCTAGCCTTAACTTGTCTTGTTCCTAGCTGTTTTTCTTAAATTATCCCATCTATCTTTGGCCTCTGGGCTTTTACTTTTCTATAGTTTATATATTTCTTTCCTTCTAACTCCGTGGCTAGTTGTATGATTGGGTGGCTGGCTCCTGGTGTCCTCTCTTCTCCTTTTTCTTGCTCCTCCTCTTCTCATTCTTCCTCTTATTTATTATCTCTGCCTGCCAGCCCAACCTATTTCTCTCTCATGCCTAGTTATTGGCCATTCAGCTCTTTATTAGACCAATCAAGTGTTTTAGACAGATAAACTAACACAGCTTTACAGAGTTAAACAAATGCAACATAAAATAATGTAACACGTCTTTGTATCATTAAGTATCCCACAGCATAAAAGAATGTCATTACATATCTTTAACTAATATTCTACAACACTCTTATTTTCAACAGTGCCTTGGGGCATAAATTACTTCACAGGATGATACTATCAGAGGTCCTTTAAAGGAATAGTTTCTGATGTCGTTGTTTGAGATTTGTATTTATCGCTGGAAAAGTTCTTTCAAGCTGCTTTTTTAAAAAAATTATTTATATATTATGTATACAGTATTCTGTCTGCATATTTGACTCCAGGCCAGAAGAGGGCACCAGATCTCATTACAGATGGTTGTGAGCTACCATGTGGTTGCTGGGAATTAAACTTGGAACCTCTGGAAGAGCAGCCAGTGCTCTTAGCCTCTGAGCCATCTCTCCAGCCCCTCCAATTGCTTTTTCTCCAATTCTCCCCATGTAATTCTTTGGTCTATAATTTGTCCTGCTCAAGTAAGTTTTATTTTCTCTTGTTTCAACTATTTGAGTTCAACTGTGTTACAAAAACATTAAATGAAAAATTCCATAAATGAACAACTTATAAGCCTTTAAAATATGTATATATTGGTGTCGGGATTGAACCCAGGGCCTTGTATATGAATGTAGGTGTCCTACCACTGAGCCATGTCCATGGCCCCTATAATTTCAAAATTAGGAACTAGCCTGTGAAGAATATTGAAAGCCAATACTTTCACTTACCCCAGGTGTGAATTATCTTTGTTCATAGTATCCTTGCTACATATGTGATATACATTTATTAGTCAGTGTCTGATTTGTCAGGTACATCAAGTGGTATTGTAGCACTGTGTTCAAGTATCTTTTGTTTTACTTAATAAAAGCCCTAAATGGAAAGAGTAGCAGTGCTGGCAAATTGGACACACCAAAGAGAAGAAATAAAGTGATTCCTTGTAAGAGAAAAGGTGATTTCATTTAATGAGGAAAGGGGTGGGGAAAGTATGCTGAAATGAGAATCAATCTATCTGTAATAAATTTATGTTAATTTTGCAATTATACCTCAATCTACAAAAGTTATCATCACAGTGCCTCATGTTAACATGGAGAAAACATTAAATTTATCATTGGCATATTTATATAGGAAAAATGTACTCCATAGGGTTTGGTACTATCCACAATTTAACATTGTGTGTGTGTGTGTGTGTGTGTGTGTGTGTATAGCTTGGAATACATTCCTTGTAGATAAGAGGGACTATTCTTGTCTTTGCAAACACCATCAGTATTTCTACAGATGCCTTTTACCACAGTTTTTACTCACTTCATGGCATCTTTAGTCTTGAACTTACAAAGATTTAAAGACTGATTTACTTCCAGGCAATGCCTTTGAGCTGAGATTCTAGAGCTATAGGTGAGTCATGCTTTTCTTTAGATAATATTCTCTCTTTTGGGGTTGTGCACTTAGCAGAGGGAACCTCAGGTCTCCTTGGTTTGTCTGCCCAAAGCATAATTGTCATCTTATTAGTTATGGAAATGATAGTTGAAGTCCATGATAGTATCCTCATTGGCACTGCATCATGTCCATATGAGGGCTGAGTAGAAGACTGGCCTACCTGATGACCACATTCAGTTCTTGACACCAGCCACAGGTAGCTGGTAGCAAGATGAGAATTGTTGTATCCTGTCTCTTCCAGGATCCAGCTAGACATCTAGGGGAAAAGTAACCTCGTGTACTTACCTACACTATTCTGGAACAGAATTTCTGTCTCAGTAAATGCATGTGGGTAGAGTCAGTGAGTAGCAGGGTCAAAGACTGCTACACTTTTGCCTTCTTATTGAATTTTGGAAGATTTTCTTGAACGTATGTATTTCTTTATTTTCTTTATTCCCTTAGAGCTTTTGAAAAGTATTCTTCAGTTTTTCCTTTTACTGAAAATAATTTTTTTACATATAATGTATCCTGATTATGATTTCCCTCCTTCTACTCCTCTCAGTCTTCCCCACCTACCCTTTCATCAGGATCCACTTGCTTTCCTGTTTCTCATTGACATCTATGGAATAATAATAAAATAGAATGACATAAAACAAAGACCTAGCACATCAGAACTGAGCAAAACAAACAAACAGAAAAGAGTCCAAGAGAAAGCATAAGAAACAGAGAACCACTCATTTGCATATTTGGGAATCCCATGAAAACACTAAACTGGGAGCCATATTTTATACATAAAGGACCTATATGTTAAAAAGAAAGAAGGAAAAATATATAAATAAAATTTTAAGGGCCGTAGAGATGTCTCAGAGGTTAAGAGCACTGGCTGCTCTCCAGAAGTCCTGAGTTCAGTTCCCATCAACCACATGGTGGCTCACAGCCATCTGTAATGAGATCTGATGCCCTCTTCTGGCCTGCAGGCATACATGCAGGCAGAACACTGTATACATAATAAATAAATCAATCTCTAAAAAATATTAAGAAAGTAATAATATAAAAAGAAAGGAAGAGCCTTGATGTAACATGAGACAAGGACCCTCCGGTGATGCCATTGAGTTGGTTTTCTATTGGTCATCTACTGCTGAACATGCAGCCTACCCTTAAGAGTAGTTTTTGTTTGTTTTTGTTTTTTTCTCCCAGTGAAACCCCCTTGGAGGAAACTAAATTTTCATTTGCAAGTGGTTATCTATTGGAGACTGCTTTTAGGTGAGGTGGGAACATGTGTCCACTTCTTTCAACTCTAGGACCTGAACTGGTGCAGACCCACATAGGCCTTGTACATTCTGTCTCAGTCTCTGTGAATTCATATGTGTGTGGATAAAGTTGGTTTAGAGGATCTTGTTTTCTTGGTTGTCCTCCATCCCCTCTGTCTCTCACATTTCTTCTGCCTTCTCATCTATGGGATTCCTTGATCCTTGAGGAGGTTGGAGATATTTGATGTAGACATCCCATTTAGGGCGGAGTGTTCCAAGGTCTCTAACTCTCTAAATAATGTCTGGCTGTGGGTCTCTGTATTTGTTCCTATCTGCTGTAGGAGGAAACTTCTCTGATTATGAGCAGGAATCTATGAGTATAGCAGAATGTCTTTAGGAGTAATTTTATTAGTACTGAAAAAAATGGTATTTGTTTTTATCCTAGGTCTCTGGGCTATCTAGTCTCGGGTTCTTGGTCACCCAAGCAGTGTCAGGTATACGTTTCATCTCCTGGAGTGGGCTTTAAGTCAAATCAGATATTGATTGATTACTCTCACAAGCTTTGTACCACCATTGATTGCCCTAGCATATCTTACAGACAGGACATTATTGTAGATCAAAGGGTTTGTGTTTACATTTCTCTTTTGGTAGCGTGCAAAGTATCTTCCTGTACCAAAGACACTAGAAAGTAGGAGTAAAGGCTCCATGTAGGCACCACTCAACTTCTCCATGTTCAGTGAGTTGTACAGGTGTTGCCTTTAGCAATGGAGACTTTTCAGTTTGTGAAGAGACAGTCTTTGCAACAGACTGGATTGTTGGGATTCCCATGAGACCTTTTTGGCTAAGAACTCAATTGGATGCAACTCAGTCCTGATATTGGAAGCTTCATTTGGTGACAAGAGATGTCTAGTTGGGGCTCTTTCTCCCCATTATTTAGTGATTTCATTTAGATCGTCTTCATATATGTATAAATTTTAGGAAGCTTCTACTGGATTAGGTTTGTATACCATCCCTCAAATAGCCCTCATTTTTATCTGTCTCTCTCCATATGCCCTCCTTTGTCCTCACCTCCCCCTTCCCACTTGATCCTCTTGTTCTCCCCATCCATCTATATCTATTCTCTTTTCTAACAAGATCTATCTGTTATGCCCTAGTCCCTTCCTCTGCATTTAGTCTCTGTGGTTCTATGGATTGTAGCTTGGTTATCATTGACTTAGCTAATATCACATATAAGGGAATATATAATGTATTTGCCTTTCTGGGTCTGGAAGACCTCACTTAGAATGATTTTTTTTCTAGTTTCAACTATTCACTTTCAAATTTCATGATTTCATTCTAAAGTCTGAGTAATAGTTCATTGTGTAAATATACCACATTTATTTATTTCTATCTGTTCTTCTGTGGAGGAACATCTATGTTGTTTTTTTATTTCTGGCTATTATGAATAGAGCAACAATGGACGTGGTTAAACAAGTATCTTTGTGGTAGGATGAAGCATCCTTTGGGTATATGCCCAAAAGTGATAGAACTGATTCTTGAGATAGATTGATTCCCATTTTCCTGAGGAACCATTACACTGATTTCAATAGTAGCTGTACAAGTTTGCCCTTCCACTAGCAACGGATGAGTGTTCTCCATATTCCACATTCTTGCCAGCATGAGCTATCATTTGTGCTATTGATCTTAACCATTCTGATGGATATAAGATGAAACTCAAAGTAATTTTGATTGGCATTTCCCTGATGGCTAAGGATGTTGAACATTTCTTTAAATGTTTCTCCGCCTTTTGACTTTCCCTTTTTGAAAATTCTCTAGATCTGTACCCTATTTTAAATTGGCTTGTTTGTTTTCTTGATACCTAGTTTTTTTTGAGGTCCTCATATATTTGCGTATTAGCTCTCTATTGGATGTAGAGTTGGTAAAAAGTCTTTTCTTATTCCGTAGGCTGTCAATTTGTCCAAATGATGGTATCTTTTGCTGTGCAGAAGCTTCTCAGTTTCATAAGGTCCCATTTATTAATTTGGATCTTAGTTCCTGTGCTAATGATGATCTGTGCCAATGAGTTTAAGACTATCCCCCACTTTCTCTTCTATCATGTACAGTGTATCTAGTTTTATGTTGAGGTCTTTGATATGGACTTGAGTTTTGTGCAGGGTAACAAATGTGGATCCATTTGCATTCTTCTACGTATGGCTATCCAGCTTGACCAGCACATTTGTTGAGGATGTCATCTTTTTTTCCAGTGTGTATCTCTGACTTTATAAAAACTCGGGTGTCCATAGGTGTGTGGATTTATGTTTGGGTCTTCAATTCTCTTCCATTGATATGTCTGTTTTTCTGCCAAGACCATGTGGTTTGTATTACTATAGCTCTGTAGTACAACTTGAAATTGGGGATGGTGAGACTTCCAGCAGTTCTATTATTCAGAATCTTTTTAGCTGTCCTAAGTCTTTTCTGTTTCCATATGAAGCTGAAGATTGTCCTTTCAAATTCTGTGAAGAATTGTTCTGGAGTATTGATGGATATTGCATTGAATCTGTAGATTCCCTTTGGTAGATGGCTATTTTTCTTATATTAATTCTTTCAATCTATAAACATGGGATATCTTTCTATCTTCTGATATCTTCTTCAATTTCTTTCTTCTATGTCTGAAAGTTTTTATTATTTAAGTCTTTCACTTGTTCAGTTAGAGTTCCCCAAGATATTTTATATTATTTTAGGCTATTGTGAAAGGTGTTTTCATGATTTATTTCTCAGTCTGTCATTTATATATAAGAGGGCTACTGCTTTATGTTAGTTAATTTTTTGTATCCAGCTACTTTGCTGAATGTATTTATCAGCTGTAGGACTTTTCTGGTAGAATTTTTAGGATCACTTATGTATATTATCATATCTGTAAATAAAGATACTTTGACTTCTTCCTTTCCAGTTTGTATTTCTTTGCTCTTTTTCAGTTGTCTTACTGCTCTAAGATTTCAAGTACTGTAATGAATAGGTATTGAGTGGACAACCTTGTCTTGTTCCTGATTTTAGTGGAATTGCTTTTGCTTTGAGTTTCTCTCCATTTAAGTTGATGTTGGCTTTGGGCTTGATGTCACCCGCCTTCATTATGTTGAAGTATGTCCCTTGTATCCCTAACCTCTCCAGGACTTTCATCATGAAGAGGTGTTGGATTTTGTCAAAGGCCTTTTCTGCATCTAATGAGATGATCATGTGTTTTTTTTCTCTTTCAGTTTATGTGGTGAATTATATTTATTGAATTATGTATGTTGAACTATCCCTGCATTTCTGGGATGAAGTCTGTTTGATCATAGTGGATCATCTTTATGTTCTTGGATTCGGTTTGCTAGTATTTTATTGAGAATTTTTACATCTAAATTCATAAGGGAAATTGGTCCATAATTCTGTTTGTTTGTTGGGTTGTTATGTGGTTTGGTTATCAGAGTAACTGTGGCCTCATAAAATGAATTGGGCAGTGTTCCTTCTGTTTCTATTTTGTAAACACTTGAGGAGTATTTGCATTAACTCTTCTTTAAGAGTGGTGTAGTTCTGCACTAAAACCCCTGGGCCTGGACCTGGGCCTTTTTTTGTTGTTGTTGTTGTTGGGAGACTTAATGACTGCTTCTATTTCACTAGGGTTTATAGGTCTGTTTTATTGCATATCTGGTCCTGCTTTAACTTTGGAAGAGGTATGTATCAATTATCTATTTCTTTTAGATTAGATAGAAATTTTAAATTAGATAGAAAATTATCTATTTCCTTTAGATTTCCCAGTTTGGTTAAGTATAGGTTTTAAAAATATGTCCTTATTATCTGGGTTTCCTCAGTGTTTGTTGTTAAATCCCCCTTTTCAATTCTAATTTTGTTAATTTTAATATTTTCTCTGCCTTTTAGTTAATTTGGATAATGAATTGTCAACCTTTCTGATTTTTCTCAAAGAACCAAATCTTTGTTTCACTGATTCTTTGTATGTTTTTGTTTCTATTTTATTGACTTCAGCCCTAAGTTTGATTATATCTTGCTGTGTACTTTTTGGGTATTTCTTCCTTTTTCTAGAGCTTTCAGTTGTACTTTTAAATTACAAGTATGGTATTTCCCCAATTTTTAAAAATTAATTAATTTTTAAAAAATGACCTTTTGTCATTTTACATACCAATCCCACTTCCCACTACCTCTCTCTCCTCCAGCTCTCCCCACCTCATCCTCCATCCACTCCTCAGAGAGGGTAAGGCTTCTCATGGGGAGTCAACAAAGTCTGGCACATCAATTTGAGACAGGACCAGGCCCTCCCCACTATATCTAGGCTGAGCAAGGTATCTCTCCAAAGAAAATGGACTCCAAAAAACCAGTACAAGCATTAGAGATAAATCCTGGTCCCTTTTCCAGTGGCCTCACAGACTGTTCAAGCCTCACAACTGTCCCCACATTCAGTGGGCCTAGTTTGGTCCTGTGCTGGTTTCACTACTATCAGTCCAGAGTCAGTGAGCTCTCACTAGCTCAGGTCAGGAGATTCTGTGGAATACCCATCATGGTCTTGACTACTTTGCTCATATTATTGCTCCTCTGTCTCTTTCCGACTGGTTTCCGGAAGCTTAGCCCAGTGCTTAGTTGTGGATCTCTGCATCTGCTTCCATCAGTTGTTAGATGAAGTTCTATGATAACAATTAAGGTCAATCTGACTGCAGGGCAAGGCCAGTTCAGGCACACTCTCCACTATTGTTTAGGGTCTTAGCTGGGGTCATCCTTGTGGATTCGTGGGAATTTCCCTAGTGTCAGGTTTCATGCTAGCCCCACAATGGTTCCCACAATCAAGATATGTATTTCCTTGCTCCCCTTCTCTGTCATTTCTCCATCTCAGTCATCCCATTCCCTCATGTTCTACTTCTCCTTTCTGCCCTTCACCCACGCTCCCAATTTTCTCAGAAGGAGATCTCCCCAATTTTTAAATGTAGGCACTTAGTACTTATGAACTTGCATTTCTGTGTGAGGTGAAAATCTACATTAGCCTATCTGCTCTCCTGGTCTGTGTGGCCTGTGGGTTCCCAGAGAATGTCTTCTTCAGTTTTACTGGAGACCTTGTCCATTTAGCTTCTCATGGTATCAAGCTACAGGTGCCTTCAATCCCAGCAGTTCTTGTAAATATCCTTTTTTTTTCCATTCAGGCATTTGCCAAACTGTTGCAGTTTAGCTTCTAAGATCAAAGGAGATTGGGTGTGTTCATGGTGGTATGGGCATAGACTGCAAATATCCTTTCTGGTGCATTAGGTCCTGTGCTGTATATTCATCCTTTTGATACCAATTATTAAATGTTCTTTTCTCTCTGAGGAAAATTATTCTAATCAGTCATCTATTTCTGTCCTTCTGTCATAAAACAAAGGTCACCAACCAGTAGTCCTTGACTGTTTTGGATACTTTGGTTCTAATAGTTTGCAAGACTGGAGATGTTAGAGTAATCCAGTATTTGCTGTTCTCTCCTGGAAAGCTGTAACCTTAGATGTTGACTTTAGGAGTTGACCTGTATCATGTACTTAATGTTATGTTACAGCATCAAGGATGATTCCATGATAATGGCTGCCTTTATTTTCAACCTCAGATGTATATTCTCTATACCTTTATATGTGCTGGTGATGGAAATAAAGGGAAAAAGAGGGTGTTGTTGCTGCTTTGGAAGAAGCTTCCTAGTGGCAGAGATTGGGAAACAGTTTTGAAGTTGCTATCTTAAGTGAACAGTACGAGTCACAGCAGAGGAAGACCTAAGTTAGCTTTATCCATATTCAGGATGACCACTGATAAACAACCTGGATCTGAACAGATGACTCAGTATGGTCTGGAAAAGAAGGGGAGTGAGGGAGTAGCATGTACAGATCATTGGGCTGATGAAAGGGCTGATACTTTCAGAGACTGGGAATTTACTACCATCAGGAAGAGGAGAAAGACGCAGTTGATGCTCTGGTAGCATCAGGTACAACTCAGACCATAGAAGATTTTGCAAAAGACTATCTAGTTTCAATTTATGGTAGAGTTAGGGATTGTAAGGAATTCCAGTGTAGAACAGAAAGAACCTTTGAAGTTAGTAGACAGTGTGTCTTTTCTTAATTTTCTCCATTGCAGTTTTAGCACACTGACTTTTGTTAGCAGACACTAAGGAAATATCTGTCTTCTGTATCTTCTATGGGACTCTCTTAGATCTGAGGATTCTCATTATTATAATAGTGGTTCCCAAGATTGTACATACCTAGTTATATTATCCTCTAAACCCCGACCCTCCACACACACTTACTTTATTTCAGGTGCTATTCTAAGCTGTTGTAAAAAATTAACTCATAAGTAAGTGATTTATGTATAAGGATATTATTCTTACCTGCATTTTTACGGATGATGTTTATGATACATTGAAAATAAGTGGTAGACCCACAATTCAAAGCGAGGCAGCCAGCTTTAGAAGCAAGGTCTGACTTGAATTCCAGCCAGTATAACTCTCTTAATTGCTAAGACATCTGTCCAGCATTCTGTGTGCTGTAGGATAAACTCAAGAGACAGTCTTTCAGTAATTTAGTGCCTGAATATCTTGCTCTGTGCCAGGGCCCATACTTGTAGGTAGGTTTAAGGAGCTAAATTCATTATTCATTTAAGTAAATTTACAAGGTAAGTGGATAAAAAGATAAATAATAAATATAGTTTCAAGTTTTGATTTGCTTAGGGCAAGTAGGAAGGGGCTAATTAAATAGTAATTATAGTGTTGTGGAGTACTGTCATAAATGTGTACTTGAGAACTAAGGGAACAAATAGCTAAGGACGCTCAGTTAATTTATCTAGAAGTGTGGAAAACTACACAGAGGCAGTGACTTTAGTAGGCACAACACCTTTCATATGGAGCATGCTGTGGAAAGGCTTGGCGCTGTAAAAGTTCATGACATGCGCAAGGGTCTGAAATGGCTTGATATTTCTAAAGGGGGATTAGTTGCTTTTTCTGGATGTAGCTGGGAAGTAAATATTTTACGGTTTACTAACCATAAAGATTCTGTAGCAACTACTTAGGTTTTTTTTTTTTTGAGGTAGTGTCTCACTTGGTAGTCCTGACTATTCCAAAACTTGATATGGTAGACCAGGCTGACTTTGAACTCATAGAGATCTACCTGCCTCTGCTCCTGAGTTCTGAAATTAAAGGCACACTCCATCACACCTGGTTTCAGTTCTACATTTGTAGTATGAAATTAGCTATAGATACTATGTCAATGAATTAGCTGGACAGTATTCTGGTTATGTTTTACATAGTGGGGCTGGGGATGTGCCTCAGCTGTTAGAGGCGTGCTTGCCTAGCATGCACAAAGCTCTTGATTTTATCTCTAGCATCACATGTACTGGGTGGTAAATGCTTGTAATCGCAGTACTCTGGAGGTAGAATCAGGAAGATCAGAAATTTAAGATCATTCTTGGCTATATTTGAGGCCAGCCTAGGATACATACTAAAACAAACAGACAAACCCCAAAAGAAAAAAAATGATGTGTAAATTAAAGATGATACACTGGATTTGACTTATTATAGTTATAGTTTCATGACCCCTAGCCTGGTAGGGGTGCAGAGTATGAAGGAATGTCAATGAAACCAGAGCTTTATCTTAGATAATTAGGAGCCATGGGATTTTAAGTAGATGTATTGATCTAGTTAGACTTGTGTTTCATAAAGGTCATTCTTTCTAGTGGATTTTGCTTTGTTTTAAGACAGCATCTTCTTTAGCCTAGGATGACTTCTAACTTGAAATACTGATCCTGACATTCGAAGTATTGAGATTATATTTGTGCACCACTGTGGGTCCCTTTTTTCTCTTGGTCTTTTTGCCACCAGTCCATGAGGATGAAGGGGTAGAAGTGACAACAGAGCTTTGGACAGCCTGCTAACACAGCAAAAATAGCCTTCCAGGAGATAACTTTAGTGAGACAGCTCAACTTTATTCCAGAGTGAGGGATATATATATAGGATTGGGGTGGTAGCTAGGGCAAAGTCTAATTTGCATTAGGTGGCACTCTCCTATTATATAGCTGGATTGGTGGCAGCATGCCTTATGAAAATAGCTAGAGCGTGTTACTTAATTATCATGTGGACATCAGGGAAAGAGCGTTTGCGGAGAACTGTGTCAAGGGTCATCCTTGAGATGGAATCAGGGTGCCTAGAGACATCTCCATATAAAGCAAGGTAGAGAGCAGGAAGCCCCCCATCGGAGGGGGAGTCCTCCATGTTGTGCCAAGCCCAGGGAGAGCTGTCAAGCAATGTTAGACTACAACCTTTAACCAGCGGGGTCTCCCAACAAGTATTCGGATTATGTTTGTGCACCACTGTACCTCTCTTCATTCTGGTATTTAAACTGGCAGACCTAGATATATAAAGATGAGTAAGAAATGACTATTTTTCCTGGGTAGTACATGCCTTTAATTACAGCACTAAGGAGGTAGAGGCAGGCAGATCTCTTTTGAGTTCATGGACAGCCTTGTTTACAGAGCAAGTTCCAGGACAGCCAGGGCTGTTACACCGAGAAATCCTGTCTCACAAACCAAAAAAGCAAAAAAAAAAAAAAAGCAAAGAAAGACTGTCCTCTCCTAGCCTTAGCCTCTTAGCAATAGCTGGTGAGTGTCTCTGAGGACGGCTATTTCACCTCTATTTACCCCCGAAACACTCCTATCCTAGTACTTGGTATAAATGGCACCTGGAGCCATGACAGCAAAAATGAAAGTTTTGTGATTCCAGTACTGAGGAAACAGTAGGGTTTCGTGTTTGTGGCTCCCCTGCAGTGAAAAACAAACAAATGAACAACAAACTAGGCATGGTGGTACATGCCTGTAATCTCAACACTTGGAGATGGAGGCAAGAAGATCAGGAGTTCAAGGGTAGTCTCAAAATACAAATAACAAAAACAGAAAAGTGAATTACTGATAGATGTTTAAGATTCAAAGAAGAGCTAAGAAACATTTTTTATGATTAAATTAAATTTATTTTCAGTATACAAGGTCAGTTTAATACTTGAAATCAATTATTGTAACTACTATTTTGCTAATATTTGCCTGGTGTTTTTATGTTTAAAGCATTTATTACAGCTTACATATGTTATTAGATGTGTAATTGCATCACTCTGATATGATAGCAACAGCCTTACACAACCAAGTGTATAAAGTGGAAACCCACAGTTTTATAAGATTATTTTGTGAAACATGAGTTTTTAATGTTTTGAGGAAGATGCTTTAGAGATGCTGTTTCGTTTGCGAAACATAGCAGACATGTAGTGAGGGTCAAGGCTGAATGCAGAGGAAGGAGACAGTGGTACTAAGGGGGAGCCCTGGAGAGCTGCTCAGATCCCTGCACCTGAAGATGTGCTACTCTTCTGGCTCTAAATGAGCCCTGCCCCTTGAGGACGCTAGCTGGGCCTGTGCTGAAGGGATCCAGAGCTGCATCTTCCTTCTCCTCTACTACCACCCACAGGACCCACTACTGCTTGGGGTCAGCTTTGTGCTACCTCATGGAAGAGCTCTTTCTGAACTCATAGAGCTAAATATACCTAGTGACAGCTGGTGCTTTGCACTTAGGCAAGCTACTTGGCTGTCATTCTAGCCAATCCTACATTCCCCATGGTAAAACAAAACTTCCTTGGACCTTCTTGAGCGAGGAGCTCCTTGTTCTGAGCTTGAAACAGTAAATCCTTGTTTTGAGAGCCAAAAAAGTAGCCCGATTTTTGTTGTTGTTTTTTTATTGCTTCTAAATATTGTTCTAATTAAGACCTCAACTATTTGCTGGATATACAACAGTATTTAGAGTGAAATATGATTAATGCTTATCTAAAATATAGTGGGAATTGGAGTTCTAGTTTAATATAATATTCTTATCTCAGTATTGTAGAATATGCTTATAATCCTAGCATGCAAGAGGCAAAGGCAGGAGAATTGCTGCAAGTTTGAGACCAGCCTTGTCTACATATTAAGAAGAAAGAAAAAGAAAAAACTAATTTTTTAAAAAAAGGTGGACTCATGTATAGCCCAGGATGTTCTCAGATTTATATATGTAGCCAAGGATAACCTTGAATATCTGATCCTCCTCTTACCTCCCAAGTACTGGAATTACAGGTATACATTACCACGCCTGGCTAAAGAAAAAAATTGTATGTTTCTGTTTATACCTGGATAACTGGGAGCTTCTGCCAGGGGATATATGGTTTTGAAGGGAGTAACAACTCTGATAGGAATATACATTGGAGCTGTGGGAGCATAAAAGGTCATCTTTGGTCAAGATGTTTCTGTTTTCTGTATTTACCTATTTCTGAGTTATTTTTTAAAGCTTAGAAGTGCTTTTGTGTACACTAGGAACATTTAACTCTGTGCCTCTGTGGCGTTGAGAGTCTCATGGCTGAGCAATGCCACATAGAAGGTGAGTGACAGAGCACATGCTCTTCAGAAGGGTCTCTGCTATCTAGTTGCCCATGCATGTGAACCCAGGAGTAGAGCCAGGAGGGCGAGGCTTGAACCTTTCATTAGCTCCTTAAATACCAACTCTCCCAGCCTCTAGGTTCCCTTTCTACTTAGATATTAGCAATTGATATTTTCCTCAACTTTAAGTAAAACATGAAGAAAGTCATCTTCATTACCTTCTACATTTCAGGCTAGAGAAATGGTAGTATATATTATAATGTATTATATTATATTATGTTGTTATATATTATATTATATTAATTATATAGCATCTATTGCTCTTCCAGAGGACTTGAATTGTCCAGCTCCAGGAGGATCTGATGCTTCTGGTTTACCATGTGCACAAATACACACAGAGACATAAATCTAAAAATTGCATTTGAAATGCAACAGTTTACATAAAACTTCATCAGTTCCCATTCTTCTTTTCGTTTCCTTCCTTCCTTCCTTCCTTCCTTCCTTCCTTCCTTCCTTCCTTCCTTCCTTCCTT
>LOEQ01005457.1:163780-181100 GCA_001685075.1 Bramus lutescens | reverse complement strand
ATATAGATATGAATAATTTGCATTGATATGGATTTTGCTTTAGTGATATAAATTGAAGGTCAATTTTGTTATATGTATATGTATTTCTGATCGTGATTAAGGTATTGCAATTGTGTAGTTCATTTAAAATGAAATATTTAATTAGGAAATATAGGTTATTAATGGATAATCATTAATAATAGTCAAGCTTGTAGTCATGTTGTTTAGATTTTCTAGATATATAGAGATATATTTCAGTCAGATAGGCATTCTTCATATCTTTCAAAGACTACAGAATATGGCATTTTAAATTGTTTTAATAACTTAGGACTTTTCATGACAATGAGACATGTCTGCTCCTGGCAACGCCAATCTACTTCAAGAGGAAGATGGGCATCGAAGAGGCTCCTTATAGAGTATGATAGCCATTTGGGCAAGAAATTGCTCTTGCCTGGACTGTTGTGTAAGCTGGACACAAAGAACCCACAGAGAGAGGACTGCTAAACTTGCATAAAAATGAGATGATCCTTCAGGGTTCCTGTTTCATGAAAGAGACTGAGAGACATTCTGCAGGACACAGAGGATAGTAACTGAAAACTGCCACTATGGGTGGAACTGTCTTTGAAATTTCCTGCTTCATGGAAAAGTCTACCGGATCATATGGGCCTGTAGGCTAAAGATGGATGCCTCAATGGTACAGAAGAACTTTGGGCAGAAAGATGTCTCTGTCATTTCTAAAGTTTTTGAATATTGTATCCTTCTGGACTCTTTGATAGAGTTGAAGCATAGATAATTATAGTTTTCCATCGTTATGATAAAAGATAAAGTAGATATAAGTATTATAGCTGTAATTCTTGATAATTGTTTTGTTATATGTAATTTTACTGTTAAAGTGAATGCTTTTCTTTTTTTCAAACATAAAGGGGGAATTGGTTTAGGGGGTCCTTCTATATTTGTGTTGATTTCATTGGTTGAATTAAGAAGCTGCCCTGGCCTTTTGATAGGGCAGCCCTTAGGTGGGTGGAGTAGACAGAACAGAATGCTGGGAAGAAGGGAAGTGTGGCAGATGCTTTGATTCTCCTTTCCAAAATGGACACTGGTTAAACTCATGCCAGTAAGCCACAGTCAAATGTTGATACACATTAACGGAGATGGGTTAATCAAGATGTGAGAGTTAGCAAATAACAGGCTAGAGATAATGGGCCAGGCAGTGTTTAAATTAATAAAGTTTCTGTGTTATTATTTCTAGGGCTAAGCTAGCCAGGTGGCTAGGAGCCGGCCAGGACACAGCCCGCCACTTCTCATACAACACTAGGAGGCAGAAAAACAAACACTGGCAAAGATGTAAAATGATATATGAACAGACTTCAAGATGGAATGCTGCTTTTAATAGCATGCTACTGAAATAGTTCTGATAGTAATCAGGAGAGACCAGTAGAATAAAGTTTCATTGTGTCTATGATATCTATCTCCATATTGTAGATTATTTAATGGAACTAAGAAAAGCTTGATATGTAAATATGTTTTGTATGTTCATTTTGTGTGTGGTTTTGTATGTGTGTGTGTGTTGCATATGGAATATAGAGACCAGGGCTCCACATCAGAAGCTTATCTCAATAACTCTCTTTTATTTTCTTATTTAAAAATAATTATTTTTATACATGGAGGTTTTGCCTGTATGTGTGTATGTATGCATGTGTATCACATGTGTGGTATGTCCCTTGAGAACAGACGAAAGTGTTTGATAACTGGAAACTTTAGTTACAATGATTGTGAACTACCATATGGGTACTGCACATCAAACTTGATCTACTTATTTTTTCACTTTTTTATATTAAATTTTTATTCATTTTGCATACCAACTACAGTTTCAACTCTCTTCCAAATTTCCCCCTTACCCCCTATCCATTTCTCAGAAAGGGTAACTCCTCTTATGGGGAGTCAACTAAGCTTGGCTTGGCATGTCAAGTTGAGGTAGAACCAAGACCCTTCTCACTGCATCAGGGCTGAGTAAGGTATCCCATCATAGGTAATAGGCTCCAAAAATCCAGTTCATGCCCCAGGGATAAATCCTGGTCCCATTGCCAGGGGCCTCACAAACAGAATAAGCCATAAGTGTCACCCACATTCAGAGGACCTAGTTTAGTCTCATGCATGCTCCACAGCAGTCAGTTCAGATACCGTGAGTTCCCACTGGATCGGATCAACTTCCTCTGTGGGTTTCCCCATCATGATCTTGACCCTCCTTTGCTCATATAATCCTTCTTTACTCTCTTTGATTGAACTCCAGGAGCTCAGCCCAGTGCCTGCTTATGGAACTCTGCACCATCTTTCATCAGTTACTGGATGAAGGTTCTATGATATCAATTAGGGTAATGACCAATCTGATTACAGGAGAAGGCCAATTCAGGCACCCTCCCCACTATTGCTGGGAGTCTTATCTGAGTTCAACCTTGTAGATTCCTGGGAATGTTCCTAGTCCCAGGTTTCTCTCTACTCCCGTAATGGCTCTCTCTGTTTCATTGCTCTCCCTGTCTGTTCCTTCCCCAACTCAACCATCCTGTTGTCCCTTCATTTTCTCATTCCCCCATCCCCTCTCCTCTACCCTCACCTCCACTTTACCCAGGAGATCTTATATGTTCCTCTTTTCTAAGGCAATCCATGTGTGACTATTTTAAGGTCCTCCTTGTTACCTAGCTTCTCTGGGACTGTGTATTGTAGGCTGGTTATGCTTCACTTTATATCTAATACCCACTTATGAGTGAGTACATACCGTGTTTTTCTTTCTGGGTCTTGGCTAACTTACTCAACCAGATGTAAACAATTCCTATCCACAAATCCAGGCATACAGAAATAACTAGAAGAAATACTCCAAGTTAAGGAATTTAGCTGCACCCACGAGAACATGGACAATAGATAATCTTACACCAGCAAAACCAAAAGAAGGGAAAACTCACACACTACCACCACTAACAACAAAAATGACTTCTGAAAATGTGACTAGTGTTCTTAAAGGCTAAGTCATCTGTCCACCCATCTCTGCCTTAATTCTTCAGACAATTATTGTGATTGAACCTTGAGGTCACTGTCTCAGCTAGAAGAACCAACCTACAAGTTCCAGGGGTATCAGAGTCTCTGCTTCCCCCACTCCCACACTGAGATTGCAGCTATGTGCCTATGCATCAGCTTTTAATGTGGGTTTTGGGGATTCAAAAGGCCCATCCCTGCCATCCAAATACAGAGATTAAAGTAAAGTATAACCATATCTAATAATGCCATCTTTTCTTTAAAAAAATGATGACACCTGAGATTGTCTCTTGACTTCCAAAAATATGTCACACATGTATACACACCTGCACCTGCACATGTACTCCCTACACATGAACAACACATATATTTGTAGACACACACCTGTATATTAAAAGTTCATGACTGCATATTCTTATCTTAAAGACGAAGTCCACAAACACATGTTCCACTACAGCAACGTGCCATTAGAAAACATTCTAAAAGGTTTTACATATTAAAATGCCAACATTGACAGCCCTATTGATCTTCTGGACCAATCACAATCAGAATTTCATTCCTACCTCTGGAATAGTTACTACCAAAATAGCTTTGAATGACTGGATATTTGGTTGTTGTGGCACAGTTCTTCCATATTGCAGCTCATAAGGTAGGCAGCATCTGGCCCGGTAAACTGTTATTCTTTTCAAGCCAGTTCCCCGGATGTTCAGAGCACTATTGCTTCTGGAACTTCTTTCTTAATCTCTTTCTCATTTACTCCAAACCTGCTCATTTCCCTTTCTCTCTTTCCCAACCCTGATTATCCTTTTGTTAATAGTATATTCTGAAGTTTGAGAAGTTGAAAAGGTATATTCTGGTCCTCAAATTATTTAATATTTTAATAATAGTCCTAATAGATTAAATCCAAAGAAACTGATATATAGCTTTGTCAAAGATTTTCATTATGTAACCAAAGAGAATTATAGTCATCATATTAAAAGGATGCCAAAGGTTTTGATGTATTATCCTGTTGAGATAATCTAGGCATCAGGTTAATGAAGGATAATTTGGTCAATTTAGTGTTTAGGCACTCATTGGTTGTACATTGTATTCAATTATGACATGAAAGTATGAATATGTTAGCCTTAAGCCTCACAATCAGTAAATGATGACACCTGTTTCCCCCAGTCTTCAACACTGTGACTGGGGAGTGAAAGCCTAAGCAATTATTCTTTTGTGCTTTTCATGATCCAGTGAGGGCTTCCTTCTCATTGTATGTGTGCTTGTGTCCAGAGGGAGAAAGCTGGACAAAGAAATGAAGATAAAATCAGAGATGATGAAAAGAATATATTGTGTGTGCATCAAATGGTTATATTTATAAATATACTTCATCTCCATGCCAAATATTTGAAACCTTGAGATTTTACAAATCATGGACTTAACAAATAAGAACTATATATTTGCATTTTTCAAATGGAAAATACTGAATATCATAAACAATAACATTAAATTATACTTCACCTTATGGAGATATGTTCAGAGTATATATTTGGTATGGGACAATGGCCTTTATTAGGTCAATCATATTTTAAATAAACACTGATTGGCCAGTAGCCAGGCATTAAGTATAGGTGGGACAACCAGACAGGAAGTAGAGGCTGGTCAATGAGAACAGGAGAATTCTGGGAAGGAAGTCCTAGTCTGCAGTTGTGACCCAGCCACAGAAGAAACAAGATGTGACTGCCTTGCCAAATAAGGTACTGAGCCACATGGCCAACATAGAGAAGAATAATGGGCTTATATAAGTTATAAGAGTTAATAAGAAGTCTGAACTACTAGGCCAATCAGTTTATAACTAGTGTAGACCTCTGTGTGATTCTTTGGGACTTAACAGCCGAGGAAATCGAGCAGGACAGAAACCTCTGGACAACACATATTAATGTACAAAGTGGCAATGAGAAAGGAAAAAGTAATACTCACCCTATCCTCTCATCTAAAGACACCTCACCGAAAATGAAGTCTACATACTGTTATACATTGCTTTCAATTTTATTGTCTATTTAGTGGATTTACATACTGAATTTTAGTTATTTTCCCACTCCTATTTTCCTTACTTATTCACTTTTAATTTTTTATTCAGTATTTATTAAAAGAAAATTATTCATTTATAATGACACATTTTAGAATTGCAACTTATAATATTGCACTAATAAGTCAAACAACAAAGAAGTTTTTCACTTTTTTTCAAACACCTTGCACACTACTCTTTAAGATTCAGAAACAATAAATCTCCTTTTTTAATAGAATTAGAAGTAGCAATGCATTTTCCAAGCTACCTGATGAATATTCCAATCACTATTTTGGAGCCTTGAGTATATTAGTACTATATTGGAGAAAATAAAAGAGATACTTAGGGTTCTGATATATAAATAAAATTCAATATCAGTTTTTGACCAGAGTCCACTCTGTATTTAATAATTCATAGTACTTTCTTTTAAAGTATAAAAAGTAGCAATTTCAAACTGAATATTTCCTAAAGGGTAGCCATCATGATCCCCCAAAATATTGCATATAATAAAAATTAAGTTATTTTTAAAGTAAAGCATTTTAATAAAGAAATATGACTAAATGTGAGAGATATATTAAAGAGAACAATTTGATAATTCTTTTTAAACTATTTGATTCTTTTGATATATTCTCTCTGTGTGTGCATGTTTATATGTATTTGTATGTGTGAGTATGTGCACAAGAGTATAGTTTTGCCCTTAGAAGACATAAGAGGGTGTCATGTTCCCTGGAAATAGAGATACAGGCATTTATTAAATACCTGACATGTGTGTTGAGAACCAAACAGGTCTCAAGGAATAGTATATGCTCTTAACCAATAAGTCATATTTGTTTATTACCATATCTCTAGACCCTAACACCTATTATTACTTTGAAACATTTCATACATGAATATGTGTCTCAATTATATTCATCTATCACTTCCAACTTCTAATCACACCTGAGATAAGCTATCCCATTGTTTTCCCAAATTCGTGCTTTACTTTAATTGTATTTATCTACTATTTGCTTATTGTTCTGACTTTTAACCCAATATAATCCAATTAATAATATCTTTATGTAATCGGTGTGGAGCCATGTAGTCATGTAGGAACCATCAATTCCTCTATTCTTTAAATAGTGACTCCATCACCTTTCAGTCATCAACTGTCAATAATTTCTTGGCTAGGGATAGGGATTTGGGCATTCTCCCACTTGTCTATGCTGGAATTTTTAATTGCTTTCATTTTATTCAGGTCTTGTGCAGACAATCCCAGTTTCTGTGGGAGCAGTCTTGTCATACTTTTTACACTCTTTTCCATCCTATGATTCTTGTACTCTTTCTATGCCAATTCTTCTATATCCTGAGCCTTGTTGGAGTTTGAGGTATTTTAATATAGATGCTCTTTCTAAGGCTAAATGTACAAACTTGCTTATTCTCAGTGCTTTGAAAATGATGAGTCTGCATTAATCCATAGGTATGAGAAATTTCTCAGACAAATGTTTAAAATAACACAAACCTAAGGACATAGAGATAAATATTGAAAAAAAAGGTGGCAGCATGATAAATTTGAAAAACATTGACAGCCTTACCCCTCAGGCATATGACTTCCTTTCTCATGAATTTTACCAATCTTTACACTACTAGGCATGCATTCCCTCTTATTGACCTGGCCTCAAATCCAATCAAGAGAGCAGTTAGTTACCCTCAACAGTTCTGCCACTATCTCACTAGTGCATACATCTTGCCTAGCAGGTCAGTATTACGGTATGCAAAGTCTAGGACTACATAAGGCTATCTTTTTCTCTCCCTTTCTCCAATTCCCTGCACATCACATTCCAGAATCAGGAAATCTAATCAACAAAGATGGGGCTACTGGTCAATTAAGAATCAATTTCTTATGTCATTTTTCATCATGGTCATCATTATCTGCTCCAAACTTTGTGCAAATGATTCCTTGGAAGTTCCTAGCTTCCACATGTACTACAAGTTAAACACACTAAAACATAGTCAAAGTTAGACCCCACAATAGAGAGACAATGTGTGGTATTTGTCTTTTCAGATCTGTGTGGTCTCATCTAGAGCAAATCTTTCTAGTTTCATCCATTAACTTGCAAACTTTATGATTTTACTTATGTTTACAGCTGGAAAAAATTTCATTGTGTTTACAAGCCACATTTTTACTATCAATTCAGAAGTTAGAGGACTTCTAGATTTATTTATTCAATTTACAAGGTATTGAGAATAGAGTGGCAGTGAACTTGGATGTGTAAATATGTCTATAATAAAGTATAAAGCCTTCTGAGTTTATGGTATGGAGCAGTACAGCAGGGTCATGTGGTAGATACAGTTGGAGTTTTTGAGGAATTACCAGAGTGATGTTCAAAGAAGCTTTGCCAGTTCATATTATCATCATCAGTATGAAAGTGCTCCTTTCTTCCATATCCACACTAGAACTGGTCTTTTTGTCAGTCTTTATGACTATGGTGAGATAGACTCTCAAAGTAGGTTTAATGTACATTTATCTGGTGAGTAACAATGTGGAACACTCTAAGATTGCTCACTAGTCATTCATATTTCCACTCTTAAAGACTTCTTATGCAGTTCCACGGCCCATTTTTAATTGGGTCATTTGTTTGCTTATTGTTCTGATCTTTAACTACTGGTACATTCTGTACACAAATTTTCTGTCAGTTGTAGAGCTAGCACAAATTATTTCTCTTGTGTGTATTGCCTTCTTAAGGTAGGATTCATTTACTGCACAGAAGTGTTTAATTTCACAATATTCCAATTGTACATTGTTGGTATTATGGTCTTGTCTGTGTTAGTTTTATTTGCAATGTCTATATCTATTCCTATAAATTGAAACAAACACATTTTTTTTCTTCTAGCAGAATCAGGGCATCTGGTCAGTATGAATGTCCTTGATTCATCTTCAGTTGGTTTTTTTTTTTGCAAGGTGAGAATAGATGTTGGAGGGAGATGCTTGTTCATCCCGGCTGCTCAGAACCGATATAACCACACAGAAATTGTATTAATTAAAATACTGCTTGGCCCATTAACTCTAGCTTCTTATTGACTAACTCTTATATTAATTTAAGGCATTTCTATTAATCTGTATAACTGCAGATCTATTTTTATTTCTCTGAATGATGAAATTAGTTTTCCAGGCACTAGTTTTTGGGTATGCCACCTCTTTTCCCCTCAATGTATAATCTTTTGAACTTTGCTTTTATTTATTCTTACTGTCTTTCAATGCCTCCAATGCCAGCCATCTCCCTCATTTCCCCCAAAATACAATTTAAGAGAACAAGGGGAAAAATGAAGAAGGAGGAAATCTTGTCATAGAATCTGCATTGTGACACATTGGATGATGAAGTAAACCCCTTTATTCATATATTTTTACATTCAGTCAGTCATTGCAAAGTACCTTTGGTCTGTTTGGAGGATCCTGGTCTCTGTTACGATATCATTGCTGGGCCCTCACTGGGACTCTTCCTGGACATCCGGTTGCTGCCCTTATCCTGCAGCTCTTGTTCCCAAGGACTGACACTACCCCTTAATCCCCACCCCATACTCCAACAGATCACAGATGGGGTGGATGTTAGGGTGTGTCAACACATAACCCTGTTTCTGGACCTGGGTGGTTGCAGGTTTGGTCCACCTGCCAATTCTTATCAACTGTGTTTCAAAGATCAAGTAACTGGAGTTGAATGGAGTTCTATCTGGGCCCACTCTTGTTTTTTTGATTGATATGCCTAGTTTTGTTTTGGCATGCACTTTTTTATTACTATGGCTCTGTAGCATAACTTGAAGTGAGGTGTGATGATAACCTAATGCCTCCTTCAATTTTTTACTATAGTTTAAGAAACTATGTTATCTTTGTTTTTGTTTTATTAGTTTGGTTTATCCTCTGGCATTTTCTTTATGTGTGGTAGGGGGTGTATATGAGTATGCGTGTTTATTGTTAGAAATATTGTTTAACATTTTACAGATAAGTACTTTTATCATATGGTTGAATAAAAACATGAGAAAAGAAAAAAGAATACATTATGTAAGAATATATTAGATTTGTTAACTGTAAAATAAACATGCACAACTCAATTGTTCTCTTATATTATAACTACTTTTTAAAAGTTAATAAAATCCATTTGTTGTTTCTTCTACTTTGTGAAATTAAATTAAATAATCACTGATTTGTAAACCCATTCTCTCAGAAAAATCATAAAAATACACATTTTATATCAAATAAGATTCAGTTACTAAATACAAGAAAATGCTTGCAATACCATTTTGGTATGTGAGTCTCCATAACGCATGATAAAGCAACGTTTAGTCATTAAAGTTAATAGACATCCAGCTTTTCTTTCATTTAATGCCCCCGTGCTTTCCTATTCAGTTGGGTGAGACTGTATTTAAGTCATCAAATCTAAGTGTAGCCACTTGAAATAAGAATGTTTTGTTTGAACAATTTTAATTATTTTTTCTTTTGTTGTAAATATGTGTATCCCAAGTGAAATGGAGGGACAATCATATATGTGAACTATATTGATGACTTTCTAATGATGGGAGTCAAAGGAATTTCTGAATAGCTTACTTTAGGCTAAAACATCTTCAGAGTTAACATCCTCAAAATGCTGCCCTTATTATAAAATTCTAGTGTCTTATTTTTATTTAGTCCCTCCCTCTGTGTTGATTGTGCAAAGCTTCCACAATTTATTATTTTATGTAAGTGGTTTATTATATCATTATCTAATTTTAAACATCCACTATTCTAAACTAAAATATTGTTCACAAAGTATGTTCTAATACATTTATATGTCTTCTGTAACATTCTTCTCAGAATGCCAAAGTCCACTACATTCTTCCAAGAAAGTCCAGAGGAGAGGTAGTACTTTATTGGCACACTGCAGAGAATGCAAACTGTCAAAAGAGGAAAATTCTATCTAAGACTTTCCTTTGGTCACACTGAAAAATTGATCACTTAACATTCTAGCAGTGATGTGCCTCCACTAGTTAGCATGATGAATGAGATACTGCATGCTTACATTCACCCTCAGGAGCAGCTAAAGAAGTGGGGATCTTAAAATTGTGTATCAATTTATCACTAAAGAAAGATTTATCAAATGTTTAGAAAAATAATTTATTACCAAAAATTCTCTGAAAATAAATTAATACTCCAATAACCCATATGCCATGAAATACAGTTAAGGAATCAGAGAAAATCTGTAGTGCCTCATTCCAATGTTATATAAATGCATAGAAATGTCGGAAAACAATAGCTTAGGAAACAATGAATATGAAAACAACTGAGTCATTTTAAATTAATTACAAAGAAAGATGATCTGTATATTTTACTTAGCTTTATATTGATTTTTCCATTCTAGTTTGCCAGAAATATTTCTATATTACTGTTCTCCCAAATAAACTTATACACAATACAGACAAAAATGATCAATATGGCATAGTTCTGGGTTATGCAGTGAATACTGCAGGAGTTTTAGATGGACCAACATAACTTGCCCAAAGACATAAGAGAGTTCTTGCCCTTGGGGAAATGTAATATAATTGGGTACCACTCTCCTCCATCAGAATACAAGCTCAGGAAGATCATCACCTAGGAGCCTGCATTTAAGGAAACATTTTGTTTGAAATTATCTCCTTTATTTCCATTTAAGTAATCAGAGAGAAATGTTGGAAATAATAATTTGGCTACTATTTTTTGTATTTCCAATAAAGTCCTTGAAATAAATCCATGATGGAGTCCAAGTCAATAGATAAGTCTAATGGCTACAAATAGTAATTCTCTTACAATAAGAATGAAAAGCACATTACTGAGATCTCTCATCTTTGGAGACTGAAAAGCATTTAGCAATGTTTTTCATAATGCCACAATTTCTTTTGTACACTGAATAAACATGTTTTCAATGAAATGTTGCCCATACTTAAACAATAAGATTGTCTACTGGCATGTTGTTTTTGCTACTATAATAATTGGAAAAGCTTTATTTTATTTCCTAATTTTAGATGAATATAGAACAAACAAAATATGAATAATAAATTAGTATTCTACAAAGTGTGTTTCAATCTATTCTTATGTGACATTATAATTAAATTTGATATTAGCATTGGGAAAAACTTAATCACCTGTTTTTTACAAAAGAAAAAGACTTCATTTATAACATTTGCTTTAATACATTAGCAGCATTTCCCTATGTTTTGAGAGAGCAATAACCATTTCATTTAAAATATTAGAAAATATTTAGAATATAAATATGTCTAAAGTTAGAGAAAGTCCTGCTTTTAATGCTGTCCCCTCCTGACGTATATCCACAAACATCTTTCTCTTTTTAAACTGTTATTTTATGACTATCATTGTTTTGTCTGCATGGATGTATGTACAACACAAGAGTGATTGGCAACTTCAGAGGCCAGTTAAGGCGTTAGGTATCCTGTAACTGCATTATAGAGGTTTGGGGTGGTCTTGGGGATACTTACAACTACACCTATGTCCTCTAGAAGAGCAGCAGTTCTTAATCGATGAGTGCTCTCTCAAACCCCATCTTTCTCTTTTTTAAGCTCATTACATTTATTTAGTTGCATTTTTGTGTTTATGTGTGTCTCTGTGTGTCTGTGGTCACATGTACTTGTGGTTGTGAGAGTGATACATGAATATGGATACCAGAGAAAAACTTGCAAGACTCAGTTTTCACCTTCCCATATGTGACTCCTGGGTTTTAAACGCTGGTCTTCCTGCTTGGTGGCAAACAGCTTTACCCACTGAGCCATCTTGGTATCCTCATGTTTCTCTTCTTAACATATACCTTTCTGAAATTTTTACTACACTTTATATCAATAACACACTATAAGAATGTGGGCTCTATTTTTGCATGTGCTGTTTCATGTTGATGTCTCATAATGTATTAAACAGCCTCAAGTGTGAGAAGAATAGGAATATTTCCATTACTGTGTAAAAGAAAACATTAAACTATATTCAGTGGGTAAGCTTTGTTCATAAATCAAGTTATTTTTCAAAAGATGCATCTTCGATTTCATGAGCTCGAAAACCTTATTTGAGCAATAACCATGACCCAGAAAGTGCCTGTATTTATAGTGATTTCAGTCATTAAATTGTCTGAGTGAGCATACCAGGATTTACTAAATCACAAATGTCTTCAGGTGTCTAGGAAGGGACTTCCTCATGGTGGCTTGTAGGGATTGCTTTCGTTAAACATTTTCTTTGCCACATAAGCTGTGAGGAAAAAAAAAAAGAAAAATTTAAGGCTACTAGCAGTACATGGGACTTGATGTCCCACATTTCCATAACAGTGCTGGTCAAGACTTTTTCAAGCATATTTAATAATTTAGCCCTAAAAAATTTTATGAAGTAACAAAAAGACTTACACTTAGAACTGTAGCCAAACAGATGTGCCTCCGTTCTTACTGGGAAAACCGCAATTTATCAGAATGACTTGAAGAAATTTTTTCTTGAAAAGCATCTTTTTTTTTTGACTAGATTTCCACTGCAACGTGTCACATGACTGTTGTGCTAGTGAGATCTTCCAAGTATGACATATTTGGCTTCATTTTGATGACTTAAAGTAGTGTTTTTGTTTAAAAGGCCTGTGTTGTACTTTATCTGTTACATTTAGCTGCTGTGATTGACTTGATTTTGCTATTTTGAAATACATAGTGAACTAACTAGCTTTGGTTCTTCTTTGACACACAGTCTTTAAAAGACATCTGTTTGGAACAGTGTCTATATGATGTTTGAATTTGTCCTGTTCATGAATTACCATTGTAATTAAACAAGCCATAGCAGCTACTTTAGTCAAAGTTGTGCCTCCGAGAGTACTTCCATACCATAAGAGCACATTCACTACTTTCTTTAATTCACTATTGTTGACTTGAATGAAAGAAGAGTGTGAATGTACCAAAAGATTAGGTGTTTTCATGCCCTTTGTGTGGTGGAGCACTGCACTGATTTCAGATGTGACAACTGAGGAACTGTGGAACATCCTCATTTTGCCCAAAGTGGGCAGAATAAAAATGGTTCCACTCATCAAATGTCACCCCTCATGTCCTGATAATGACAAGGCTTCCTTAATTCAGAACCTGATTAAAAACAAACTGGCAGGAGCCTGAGAACCATTAAGCAAAATTATAGCTGCCCTTTAACTCATGCTAGGAGCTAGGAGTACTTTAAGAATCTTGAAAATGTTTTCCTTTTCATTTCTGGTTTTTTTTTTTTCATTTTCTTTTCTTTTTTTCTTCAGCACTTCCTTGTCACAGTCAGGCAATTCTTAGTTTTCAACATGACCAGAAGGTTGTTGGGAGAGGTCTGCACCATTCTTTCTTGAAATAAACTCTCTTTCAGTTAGGGGAAGGGACTGGCTCCTCTGGGAAACTATGATAGATTTATGAGATCTGCAATGAACCAGGGAAAGTGCAGTCTTAGGCACATTTGTTAGGATTGGCCATCCTGGTTTCCTGTTTCAACTAGGAAGTGGCACTACCAGGAAAAATCTTGCCTACTATGGTAGTCAGGATACTAAGTTTGTCTGTTACTATTGCAAATATGCCTGTTTTATTTTCTAAACCTGAGTAGTTGGCTTATAACAATAAAACTGCTGCCAGAATTCAGTACTGTCCTAAATCATCCTGAGTGAACAATGAATCCTCAGGGGTCTCTGTCAATCTGTGTTCACTATTATTAAAAAAATGTTATTTTTGTTGTTGTTCAATTCTCTCAAGTCAAAATGTTCCCAATATGTAGAGCAATTGCTTATTTCCGGTGTCTGTCAGATTTTCACTGCCACTAAATTAAGGTCAAAGTGGACGATGATCCTGACAGGCAGCTTTAGGCTGGTATCTCATTTCTTCCTCATTCTGTTTTAACACTTGAATATTGTACACAGTAGGAATGTTTCTGCTGAACACGTGAAAAGGTACAGTCTGACATTTTATGAAGATTAAGTTCTTTAAAAACGTTCTGTCGGCCATGATTGTCATTCTGGCTGCTACTACGAATGCAAGCCAATGTCTGCAAATATCTAATCCCTGAGCATCTTGTGAGAGGCAGAGGCTTAGAAAGTGTGTTTGTTGTAAGCACACATCTGCTGGTTATACATGATTAGTTTATCGTATCTTGGTGCTGATTATGTAAAAGTCTGGCACCATATGTCATCATCTTGAAATATTTATATGGCATGTTCTTTAAAATAGTAAAATATTATGCTTTCCTGAAAACTGAAATAACTTTAGTTATGGAATCAAGAGCCATTTTATAGTACATATGTGTCATAGTAAAAACAGTACCTGGGGGTGAAACACCGATGCTCACTCTCAGCATTGGGTAAAGGAAACTAAGTCAAAGTTGCCTCTATGATGCTGCAATTGATTGTCAAGCAAAAGTCATGTTATAAATTTAATACCAACCAAAAGAGTAATGTTTCATTCATTAAAAGAAAAAAAACTCATTTGCAAATCATTCAAAGAATGTTTGATTAGTTTACTTTCAATAATCGGATTTTGTTTCCAAGCATAAAGCATTTATAACAAACTGAAATACCTCTCACCAAATAATAACTGCACATTCATGTCTTATTTATTCAATCCTTTAAACTCATCACATGCTTGATTTCCACATCATAGTGTAGTGAAAAGATACAACTTCAGTATATCTTACTGCATAACCTGACTGATTGACTTTTCTTGGCAGTTAATGAATCAGAAAGCCTCTTAATCTGAAAACAATCGTTCCTCTGAGCAAGACAGAACGCCTAGTTTACAGCTGCAGCCAGCTGGAGCAAGAAGGTGAAAGCAGGAGGAACTCAGTGCAGACTAGGTAGCATCAGGTAACTTGATCAGATGACTTCATTCTTTTCATGGCAGGGGTTTTCTCACTACAAACTTGATTGCGGATTTGGATAGCACCATTTCACAGAAGGTCAAATCAGCAGTTTGGTGTGGTGTTCTGTGACATGTGAGTGATGTTGAGTGCTGTACTGGCTGTGGGGCATGTGCAGGAGTCCAGTGGACACCAAAGGCCTTCCCTGCACTTTAACAAGCCTTGGTGTGTTTCTGCATTTCCATAGTTTTAAAGAGAACCATTACTCTATTGATCTTATTTCTGAGACTAAAGGTACTTAATAATATTCATCTGAAACTACACTTCTGTGTGCATTTTTGTTTGTATCTATGATTTAAAAATATATGCACTCAATCCTAACTTCACTTGTTTTCAATTAGTCTACAAAGTCTCATGCAAAACAGCCCTTGGGCCCATACTTCCTTCAGGTTGCTATGTGCACAGTGACCCACAGCAGCCAACAGTTCCTCCAGCAAGATATTTCCCTTTGATCAAATACCAGGAGAATCTCTGGATTGTGAAAGATTATGTAAGTGAAGTTGTATCAAAAGGAATATTCTGTTTGGCAGGATTTATTTGAAGTAACTATGCTTTAGCAAAGAGAGTTCAATTTTCTTGTATTCTCTAAAACAGAAACAGATTTTTTTTTCTTTCTCTTTTTGAAAAAAAAAATCAATAAGGTAGACTGGGGGAAAATGCAGCCTGTGCAACCAATGATGGTGGGAAGACTGGCATCCCACCTGCAGGAGAATGCATTAAGCTTCATATCTCCCAATATGCACATAATAAATTCAAAATGTATCAAAGATCTTATTATTATTATTTACATAAATCTATTTTTCCAAATATGTTTTGTAATTAATTAATTTGTTAATATATTTTCTTCTTTCAAATAAGAATTTTTTAATTCACAGATTTTTAATGAAACTTTATATTCTCAGGATTATGTCAAATGTTGTGATTATTCAAAAGTATCAAAAAAATTCTACTTGTAACCTTTGGGTACATAGGAATATTTGAATACTTTAGCTATTTTAATTTACATACACGGAAACCTCATATGAAAATTCAAAAATTAGGTGGTTATCTAATATGGGCTTGTTATTTCTGAGTCTTCTACTGTATTTCATGGATCTACAATTTTGTTTTTCAGTATTCTAAATATGCTCATTGCTTAGGCTTTTACTCTCTCGTATGGTGGTCTATTACTAGGAATGTTTTTCTTTATCTTTCAGCAAGACTGCAAGTCATATAAATATCAATTTTTATGTTGGCTTATATACTACATCTTTACTACAAGAATTTATTAAGTATAAGAGTTTTCTGATAAATTGTATAGTCTTTTAAAAAACAGAATCATGTTGTCTGTTTATTCAGTCATTACCACATTTGATAGTGTTTTCCCTCTGTTGATAATCTTGGCCAACTTTGAATACTTTCCTAACAATCCATGTCTATCTATCCCTGTTTGCTTTGGATTTGTGGATGGGAAAGTTTGAGGACTTCAACCTCATTTATCTGTCCAAATTAACTTGAAAGAATTTGATGAATCAACTCTTTACTATCATAAAGGCATTGCAGGGTCTTCACACTATAAGCAGACACTACTTGCTCATTTCCTGGCTGCTGAGACTCGAATATTCACACAGTAACTATATTAATTGCAACATAGCTTAGTCAATAGCTTAGGTGTATTTCTAGCTAGCACTTAATTCTTAAATCCATCCATTTCTATTAATCTGTGTATCACAACAGTGCTGTGGGACAATGGTCTTGTACCCTATAAAGATTTGTCATTTGTATTGGTTTAATAAAGCACTGACTGATCAGTAGCCAGGCAGGCAGTACACACAGAGTCATCAGAATAGGACAATTCTGGGAAGAGAAAATGCTGAGTTTGCAGTCTTTACCCCAATGCAGAAGACACATTATGAGAATGCCTCATTGATAAAAAGGTACCAACCCGTGTGAGTAACACAGACAAAAATTATGGACTAATATAAGATATAAGAATTAGTTAATAAAAAGCCTGAATAAATAGGCCAACCAGTTTATAATTATTGTAGACCTCTGTGTGTTTCTTTGGGACCAAATGACCGCAGGACCAGGCAGGACAGCAGCCTCTGTCAATAAATGGCAACAAAAAGGGCAACTAAATCAACATATAATCTAAGAGAACTTGGGATGTAAATTTAGAGACAAAAGAATAGAATTAAGGCTTTTTTTTTGGTCTGTGGGTTCCTTCAACCTCCAAGAGTCCTGTCCCTGTGCTGAGGACAACCTTTCAGACAGGTGAGTGGGTGCCATCCTGGGGCAGGGCAGAATGTCCAGGAAAGGAGCACTGGGCCCCTTCAACTCCTGCTGCAGGGGCTTATGCGTTCCAAGCATCCCTGCCCATCACCCACAAGCCTGCCCTA
>LOEQ01005457.1:113388-135282 GCA_001685075.1 Bramus lutescens | reverse complement strand
TCCTCCCCTTGTCCCTTCTTTCTCCCCATCTCCCCTTCCCCCCAATCCACCCCCACCCAACTTTTGCCCGATGATCTTGTCAACTTCCAATATCCAGGAGGATAACTGTATGTTTTTCTTATTTAGCTTCTCTAGGATCACGAACTATAGGCTCAATGTCCTTTGTTTATGGCTAGAATTCACTTATGAGTGACTACATACCATATTCCTCTTTTTTGGGTCTGGGTTATCTCACTCAGTAATACTATCCTTGCATTTTCAATCTCTGATTCTACCTAGTGTAACTTTTATTCCCGGTTTGAGTAAAGACAAAAGGGAGACTAGGAAGCATGTAGGATGCTAAAGAGACTAGTGTTCTCACCCTCTCCTTTCTCTATTTATTTACCATGCTCCCTGGTGATTCCACTTGATGTGGCCCTGTTCTGACTTGAGAAATATGGAATAACCATACAGTTAATTTAAACTATCTCTCATGATATTTATGTGATATTTGTTTTCTGTCTTGTGAACTGGGCAGGTAACTAAAGTCAACACAAGATTTAGAACATTTTCACCAAGGTAGTCTTGTTTTTAAGTAATTTCTAGTTGAAATATCTGTGAAAGGCAGCAAAATCTAGAGTACACTATAATGATACCTTGCTAACATCCTGTCCTCTCATATGAATAACAAATGTTATTATGCACCTCAAAAAATTAAAAGTGTGTTAATGCATACAAACATAATTGTAACAAAGCCTGGAATATACTACTGATAGAAGTCCATTTATGACTTAAGAGATATTAATACTTGTTTCACATGGGGGCCTGTTAGGTTAGCGTGACATCAGTGTTCAAGTTGATAATATTTCTGTTGGACTTAGGCCTAGAATATTCTCCATGCATTTTGGAACTCTTTTTGAGACTAACTTTATAGTAATGATACTAATAGCTATTTTCATTTTCATGAATATTTTAGTTTAACTTCCAGAGAAAGAAAATTAAAAATACATTGTCTGCTATTATGTTTATGCAGCCCCTCTAAGTCATGTTTTAAGTAAAGCCATTATGGAGAAGATATTTGCTTTTATCTTGTTTCTAGACTGTCTTCTCATTACATTTTGCTCCCAAGATGGTTTTTACTCTTTAGCTCCTGTCCTGAAACAGTGGCTCAGTTAGGCAAAGTCCTCTTCATACTGCTTCCAGGTAGGAGGCAGCTGGCATGCCATGAAAAACACAAAGATGCGTTTTCAGTCTGACATGTCTAAGACAAGACACAGATAGATGAGTACTCGTAGATACTCTCAGAAATCAGCTGGCTCAAAGCAGTTTCAGCTCAAGCCCCTCATTCCGGGTCTCAGTCTCTTCACTTCAGAATCTTTTAGGATATCGTATTCCTTTGTGAATATATTGTCTCTTACCCAGATTTTAATACAAATCACTATATGAGAGCATTTCAATGATTATACCTATATGATTATATTCAGCATTATAAAGAATCAGTACTGATAAAGACAACCCAAAATAAGAGTTTTATATTAAGTCACAAAGTCTGTGTTGTTTTGTTACAACAGTGATCAGAAACCAGTGTGCATGTGCATAGGAACAAAACCATGCTTTGTGTACTGATCTTATTTTTTTTTAATCTTACTGTATTTGTGAGTTTCACAAGATAGTGGTCTGTATCATGGAGACATGTTTATCTTACTATGCTCTAAATTTACTGCCTTCCAAATTTCCCTCAGTTTCTGTCTACTGAAGATTCTACTGAGGTGTTGGGAAAGTCAACTCATTTGCCCTGTTGCTCACAGTCATTTACTAACCATTATAACAATGTTGTTCTTATCAGCCACTGAAGTGAAACTGCAAACTTTCGTAGGCTTAAACTTAAAAAAAAATAGAGCTACAACCAAATTGTTTCATCACCTCATAAGCCTGGTGATAACTGTTCCAAATACTATGGACCTGTTTTTACAATATTCTGTACACTTTATTTACGAACACTAACAACAGAGATGATTCAAATACTTGTTCACTTATTAAATTATTATATTCTCAATTCACAATTTAAATGTAAATATATTTATATAAGCTTTTTAAGGGCTTATCCTTATTCTTTACATAAGGATTTTTATTTTCATTCATTTAAAATTTATAAACAGGAAATAAAGCTATGCCTAAATCTTGAAGAACTGCTATTTCTTTGGGCATACAATATTCAATATGAACTTAAATATGTATAACTTATAATAAAATTATAAAAATAACTTCTATGAAAATGTTATTTAATGCCAGTTGGTAATTGGTTTGCTTATGAAAGCTTATCATTGTTTATGATAGCCCAATTTTGCCCTTGAACTACAAATGTAGCTGAGGATGACTTTGAGCTTTTCATCCTCTTAACTGCATCTTTCCTGAGTATTGTGATTATAGGTATGTGTCAACACACTAAATTTATGTTGTTTTAATGATTGAACTCTCAGTCTCCAGGACGCTTGCATATACTCCACCAACTGTGATACATTCACAGTCTTTCATTTTCTTAATTTTATGAATGGTTTTATTGACATATAACTCATGTAGTAGTAATAATTTGTGGTCCTGAGCATCAAATCAAAGCTCTGACATTCTAGGCAACATTGAGTAACATCACAATCCCGCCCAAAAAAAGTTTCATATTAAGCCACAGAATTTGTGTTATTTTGTTATAACCATGAGAGGAAATTAATACCAATATACATAGAAACAAAACTGTGTTTTGTCTATTGATCTTTGATTTTACAGTTTTATTGAACTCACTTTCCTTGTTTAATGGACAGCTAGTGTGTTCCTTGGCAATTTTTATATACAAAACTAGGCCATCTGCAAATAAAGATTTTAATTTTGTAATTACCATATATTGTACTCTTTTCCTCAGATGTTTCCATTTCTAGAATCCCTTGTTCCATTCTAAATAGAAAAGACAACAGTGGACATCCTTCACATTTTCTTATCTTGAGGAAAATATTCATATTTCAACATGAAGTGAAACATTTGATATATGGTTGCTGTTGTTGTTCTTTTTATGTTTTTTTAGTAATTTTCTCATATATTCTGTCATGAGTGTAGTTTCCCCCTTTCTGCCCTCCCTCCCAGTCTCTCTTCTCCACCTCCTCTCTTTCACAGATCAACCCCCACAGCCTCCTTTCTGAAAAGAGTAGGCCTTCCAGTGAGGTCATCCAAGCACAGCATAGTAAGCCACAATAAGTCCAGGCACATACTAAAATGTCAAAGCTGGACAAAGCAACCTGGCAGAAAGAAAAATGTCCACAAAACAGGCAAGAGTCAGAGACCACATTCATTCCCATTGTTAGGATTCTCACAAAATCACCAAGTTTCTCAGGCATAACATATATGGAGATGACCTAGGTCAGACCCCTCCAGGCTCCCTGATCTCTGGAGCCCCCATGAGTTCAAGTTAGTTGATCCTGTGACAGTTTTCTTGTGGTATTCCTGAGTTCTCTGACTACTCCAAACCTTCCTCACTCTCCTCCTCCACAGGATTTCCAGAGCTCTGCCTAATGGTTGGCTATGGAACTCTGTGTTTACTCCCATCCTTTGCCAGATGAAATCACTCTGGTCTTTTTGATGATGCTGGCCTCTAGCCCCAGGACACTCTGCAAGCAGGACAAACTATAAAGGTTTGTGTTTTTTATAGAAAACCTCTATAAGGCTGAGAACACACCACTTCTAGTTCTAATTTTCTGAGTAAAGGTGGATTTTATGAAATGATGTTTTTGTGTTTATTGAGTGGTCACCTGGCTTTTGTCTGTCTGGAGTAGCTGAGTGTTGTTGCTGTTTTATTTTAGGTCTGTATAAAGGCATGCAGGCAAGGGAACAGCTGACATAAAGCCTGAGTCTACTTAGAGTTCTCTGAAAAATGTGTGCCAGAAAACAACACACAGGTACCTTCTTGAATTCATCAGGATGAGAGATCACCAGGTAAAGAAAGCCAGAAAGTTTTTTCTCCCATTCTTCCTTTTGATTGAAAAATATTACTTTCTCATATAAGTTTGCCCTCCCCCAAATATTCACAGATCCATTCCACTTCCTGCCTACCCAACTCCAGGCCTTTTCTTTTTCTCTCTATAAACCAAACAAATATCATTTTAATTTCCACTTTAAATAAAAGACAAGGGCTAATAAAATGGCTCAATACATAAAGACACCATGAGAACCTGCATTTGATACCTGGAATACACACTCACACACAAACATTCATACACACACACACACACACACACACACACACCTCTTTTTAAAAAAGAAATAACAGGCAAGAGATTTTAAATATGATTAGACCTGGCTATTTGAATGACTTTCCAGGCCTGGAGACTTAGAACCTGTCCTTCACAGTCTTGTTTTGTCTTCACGCTGGGCAAATAGGACAGGGGTGTGTGAGAGCCCAGTGGAGGAGGTGGTTCTGTGGATCATGAATTGGTTCTGTGCACATGGAAAGAGTCACTAGGCAATCTCTTCACTATCTCCTGGAAGTATCCAGTAGTTCAGGGGCTACAAGACCCTGGATGTAAAAGTATTAACAATAACAATGACCATGTGTGAAGAGATAAACAAATGAAGGCATGCTCAAAAGATCACATAGGCACTTTTATAGAAACCAATTTTCAAATGGTAAGTTGATTTTCTGCTTCTAAGATGAATTTCACTTGATTACATGCATGATTCTTTCTAAGGTGACTAAAACCTATTTTCTAGTATTCTTTTGAAGGTATGTACATTAATACAATTAAAATATGTTGGTACATTGATACATATGTCCCCTGAATCCTTAGATTTGTTACTTTTGTCAAGGTAGAATACATCAACACATAAGGTAGGAGATATTTTGCATTCATCGTTTTATTGAGGAACAGATTGTGTAGAATTAATATAAATTCTGCTTTAGACATCAGAAGGACGTTGACTATGAAACCTGAGCCAGATTGTCTTTCTGAAACATACTTAATTTACTAATTCAATTTCATTTTCATTTGGTATAAGTTCATAGAGATTTCCTACTTATTCTTTATTCAGTTGTAGCAGTTTCTTTTTGTATTTCACCATTTTCTACTTTCAATCATTTCAACTTTTAAAAACATAATTTAATGGAATATTTTACATTTACTAAAAGATTATATATAAAATCTGTTAAGTTATATCTTTTATGTTTAGAATTATAACGTTTTTCTGTTTTCTCACTTTTCTTGCTTAAATAAAACAGTTTCAAAAACATTTTGCCTCCTTTCATGATTCCTAGTTAGTAGGGTTTATATGAACCCCCCTCCTTTTCTGTTTTTTATTCATAAATTACTGCTTTTGCATTTATTTCTATGTGATACTAATTGGCCTGTGGTAATAAGTCTTATAGAGCTGTAATTTGAAAGAGAACTGCAGTGGTAGGTGGAATCAGCAAGGTTAGGGCTGAGTGTGTCCTTTTGGAGCATACATTTATTTACACTTCAAAATGGTCAAATCATTCTCAACTTTGTATGCACAGCCTAGTTGGTTTGGTCCTCCATATATCCTTGCACATAAACTAAACACTATCTTGTTCTTACTATTTGTTGTTCATAAATTTGTCAACGTTTTAAAGGAAACAAGCATGAATAAAGTTTTGTATTAGTTGCTTCAATTTCTTCAGATGTTCTGTAGATCTCAGCCTTGGGCCACTGTGGTTCTTATGTCTGTGCCTTTTAAATATTTATATATTATCTTATACGCATAAAATATTTCCTGCATGTAAGTCTGTGCACTTGTATGTGTCCAGCGCTTGCCTAGGTCAGAAGAGAGTGTAGGATCACCTGGAGCTACTTTTACTGGTGCTTGTAAGACTCTAAGTAGGTGCTGGCAGCCAAACTCGGATCTTTTGCAGCAGTAGCAAGTGTTCTTAATACCTGTCAATCTTTCCAGCCCCACCTTTCTATCTTATATCCAGCTCCTCCTCCAAATCCTGAAAATTCATAGAGTAAATCCATAGCTGAATTATGTCAGATTTAGTTATTGAACTTTTATGAATTGAACAATGTTTCTATCATTTACAAGCCAACACTTTTTACTTCCTGAGGGGACATTTTCAAACTGAGTCTCAACCAAATCAGTAACAGATTTTTCTTTCATACAGCATGAAACTGCCTTTTTAGATCTTCTTGGACTTCAATAAAAATTGTGAATGTACCATGGAGGAATGACCCAAATCCACATTTTGTGAACTTACATTACTTCTTCTGATAATTCATTCTTTTGCATAAATTGATTAATTGCTCTGGAAACAAAGTGACTTTTTACGTGAAGCTTGAGTTTTCCTATTATTCTATATTAAGTGCACAATGAAACTTAGATACACAAGTATGAGCTTTAGTTACTATTCAATGACTTCCCCATTTCTAGACACATGTAGTGCATGTAACCATAACTTAGGCTATAGAAATTCTAGATATCCTTAATATTTTTTATTTATGTTTCTGCTGCTTCTTGCATTTGCTTATTGTAATAGTCATCATAATTTAGCAGTCTAATAAAAATGTGTTAATGTTTTAATTTTCAGCTCAAATACTAGAACTCAATAGGAGAATATCCCTCTGACCTCTACTGCTTAAATTTAATTGTCACTCTCCACACCTAGTCAAATAAAAATGACAAGTTGCTTATAAAAACATGTAAATATATATACACCATTTTAAACCTGCTATTTGAATTCAAGATTATTAAGGGCAGTTTTACACCTTCTGGTTAGGAAGTATTTTGAAAAATCCATCCCAAAATGAAAAATGACACATTTACATATGACAAAAGCATTTTTGAAGAAAGCAAATTTCAATAGGCAAATCTGCATTAATTCAAGAAATGACTTCCTGGGTGCATTAGAAGAAGCAGAGTGTTAGGTAAAGCTGTGCAAAGGAAGAAACAGAAATATTGGAAATTTTAGACTTTACTCTCCTATATGTGTAAATTTCAGAATTCAAAAAGGCATGAATATTGACTGAGATTTTTGTCCTGCCAGGTCCCTGCAGTCATTAAGCCCCAAAGAATCACACAGAGGTCTACTACATTAATTATAAATTGATTGGCCCATTAGATCAGGCTTCTTATTAACTCTTATAACTTATATTAGCACATAATTCTTGTTTGTGTTAGCCATGTGGCTTGATACATTTTTGGCAAGGCAGTCACATCTTCCTTGCTCTGTGTCTGGCTTCTTTGGCAGCTGGCTGATGACTGCAGACTGAAACTTTCCTCTTTTCATAAATCTCAATGCCACGTCTCTACTTCCTGCCTGGTCACCATCACCCTGCCTATACTTCCTGCCTGGCTACTGGCCAATCAGCATTTTATTAAAAATAATACAAATGATAGGATAAAAGACCATTGTCCCACAGCACATGAAAAACTTCAGCACATTTTAGCAGAAATTTTCCTTGAAATCAATTCCACAAGAGAAATAAAGTGTATCTGATTTCAAATTATAAATCAACTCCAAGGTTTTATGTTGCCTTCCATTGTTTTATTTTTCTCTTTTAATATAATATTTTGTTAAGATTTGACAATTCCATGAAACATAATTTTGGAAAGCTCACTAGTCATTACCTCCTCCTAACTACTACCAGGACTACCACCCAGGTCACTATCCAGGCTACTTTGTGTCCTTTTATATTTTAAGTTTTTTTATTTATTTCTGTTAAATTCTCATATGTAAGTACTTTATCTTTAAATTTTTCACTCCTCTCTCTCCCCTCATCAACTTCTCCCATGTGTTCTACTTCTCAAATTCACAACCTCTTCCTATGCAATTACTATTGCTACATGTACATAACATATTGAGTCCAATTTCTGTCGCTTATAGGCACATGTATTTAGGACTGACCACTTGGAGTTGGCTAACCTATCAGGTGATTGTCTTTGGAGAAAACCGATTATCTTTCCCTCAGCGGCCATTGACTGCATGCAGGTCTCTTTTTAAGAAGAGGGCATTATAAGAGTTCCTCCAACCACACTGGCCTGCAAACTGGTCTTATCCTTATTCATGTCTTGTTTATGCATCCATCACCATACTCCTAGAAGATTCTATCTCACAGCCAGTGTCCTGGTTATCTGGCTCACACAATATTCTGATCCCCTTTCTGTTCTTGCTCTTTGAACTTCAGGAATAGGGGTTATCTCGTAAATGTTAGGACTGGATAACAGACGGTAACTTATCCTCTGTATTTTGACCAGTTTGGGTCACTATGGAATTCTTTGCTGAGAAAAGAAGATTTTAGGAAGATGGGTGAAAGATACCCTTAAATACTAGTATAAGGAAAAGTACTTAGAATGCATTAAGAACCTGTATGGATTTAGGAAAATAATAATAGTAGTTCTCCCCTAGATCCTATGATCTCTCCAGCAACGGCTTCTTCACTAGGTTTGAAGTGCTAAGCGTGGTTCCTATTGAGGGAAACTTAAGTCTACTTCAACTGTTCTTTGTTACTTAGAAGATCAATGCTACCATTGCATTATTGAGGATGTATTACTGAGCTGGTCATTATGGTTTGCAGATCTGGGTGGGACTACTGATTACTTTTCTGCCTTAACTGTTTGCAAGACACCTTGTGATAGAATGAGATGTAGGTCTCAGGGAAGAGGCTTTGGAGCCATTTCCAGCTTGATTCTCCCAACATCTGAAGTTTGGGTTGTCTTCAATATTTGGATCTTACCTTTGAGACTCAACAAGGCAACCAAGGGCAATGACAAGAGTTTGCATCATTTTGAGGGCCTCTCGGGCTCTTCTTACAGACACAAAAGGATGGGTAGCTTGCCTGGCACTGAAGATTTTGTTAGTGTATGTTTCCTGAGGTGAAGGAGTGGGGGAAAGAGCACCATCACCCAGTGTGTACTAATTCCATTTAAATGGTATATGAGTATGTGTGAGTTTCTTTCTGTCAGTCTGTCTGTCTATATAATGTGTTATTGTGTAGACTAGATTTGCCCATTTTGCAGAGAAAAGTGAATTGGTATTTGATTACCTCCTGTAAAAGTGATGCCTCTAAAATATCTCACACATCTATCCACTTGAGCTTAGTGATCAGATGGCAACTGTTGAAGATTCCTTTTCTTGTCATGTGCTGATAGGCATACAGGAAAGAATCATTCCAAACCATGATGAAAATAGTGGCTCCATGAGCAAGCACTCTGCAGACCTCTTCTCCCAGATTTCATAGCAGTTTCAAACTGTGAGCTGTTACTCTTTATATTTGTTGAGTGAGAACTCAAGGCCATGCCTCAGACTCAACTCTCTAGCACTTTTCTCTGTGTTTCATGAGAAAGTTTTTGCCTCTTAAAAAGTCCAAGCATATTGAATTCAATTAGCATAAATTGTTAGGAGGTTTATTTAATGTGGTGAAAACACTCTCTTTGATATCAAAAATGTACAGTGACGTGGGCTTTAATAGGGATAGACCCATATCATCATATCATTAGTTTCTTTCTCTCATTCTTCTTCCTGTTATTTCTCATCTCCTCCTCCTTCTTCTTTCCTAGTTTGGCTTATTTAGTGCCCAAAGGCAGGGGGGGTTACTTACTACTTTACATCATCCCCAGAAAGTTGTAAAACTAAAAAAAAAAGTTGTGCACTAGTATTCTATAAAGCATATAAATGTCTTCAAGATAAATGCTGTTATGAGGATAGTTCAATGAATGGGAACAGAATTTCTGTAAAGACAAAGTTACAGGCATGGAGAACAATGGAGCAAGCAGTACAAGTCTTAATCAGATAAACAATTATTTACTAGAATATGTGTGGACTACATTTTCAAATTCCTTTACAATTATCCAGTCCTACCATATATATATATANACACTTCATTTTTTTATTTTAATATTTTTCCAAACATAACATTTTTATTGATTATTTGGGAATTTTATATAATGTGTCCTGAGCATATTAACTTCCCAGTCCTCCCAGGCCCAGTGCCCAAACTTGTGACTGCCTACCCCCCCAAAAAAAGTCCAATTTGTGTTGACCCTATTCTGAACCATGGGCAAACTCCCAATTGCCAGCTACTTATAGAAAAATGAGTCCTACCCTACCTGTATCCTCACCCCCATCCCCATCAAACGTCATCAGCTGTGAAGAGCTACACTTCAGCATCCCAATCATAATGTTTTAGGGTTCCAATAAGTAGCTTCCTAACTCTCACACCTGTTCTTAAAGTTCTTGGCACGACTGTTGAGCTTGTAGGCTTCCCGTAACACTGAGGCCCTGCACTCTCCTTCTTCCAGCAGGATGAGAAGCAGCAGAGACTCCATGCTGTTTGCTGGTTGAAGGACCAAATGCCATGGTCTTTGTCAGTTGCACCGCATTCTTTTATATCATTTCCATACCCTGTACTGCCTTTCTCTGCTGAGAGAGTGCAGCTCTGCTCTGCTATCGTTCTTTCCAATTTCATGAAACCACATTTTAAAAGCACCTTTCCATAAGAACTGTCTTGATTTAGTTGTTCCAGAGATACCACATGCTCTGCAGGCTTGCACTCTAACTTGGACTTCGATTCCAGCGGTGAAAGCTGTGCATGCTCCATGATGATTGCAGGGCTAACAGCAAATGCCTGAGACGCCATTGCCAAGTGGTAGCAGCTCTCATCCATGCACCAAACCCTGCTGGCCCCTACGGGACATCAGTGTCAGCCTCATGTTGGATATCAGGAGGCACAGCACTCAAACCCTCTGCAGGAGCTGCATATTTCAAATAGATTTGTTTGGTTTTGCTTGTTTGTTTGTTTAGAGGAGAATGTAAAAGACATAAAACTGCACATATGAAAATAAACACCTTCGCTTAAAACCAACTCACAAACCCCAGACTGCATCGTCTCCCCTGAACGCCACACTAGGGCCCACAGTCCACACAACTGTACTAAAGGCAGAAGTGGTCCTAGGGACCCCAGGGAGGATACTGCCTACCACCCCCTCAACCTTCTAAGCCTGTCCAAAGACCCGAGACTGTACTACCTCCCCTCGGCCCCGTATCGTGTCCTGCTACTTTGGAAGAAGTCTTAGACTTCACTGGAGGTCAGACAAGGTCTAGGAACCCAAGGTAAGACACTGTCCACAGCCACATAATTCTCCTTAAAGCATACCAAATAACCACAGACTGCACCCCATCTCCTGTGCTCCCTACAAGGACCTACAGAAGCCTGGCAGATTCTAAGAGACTATAGGTGGCAGACCAGATTACTATACCCAGGAAAACTTTTAATCATCACAGATGGAGAAAACAAGATATTCCATGACAAAATCAAATTTAATCAAAATCTATCCATAAATGCAGCCCGACAGGAGGTACTAGGAGAAAAACTCCACAGGCAATAAATAATCTCACACCAGTAAAAACCAAAGAAGGGACAGATGCATGCACCCTATCACCAAAACCAACACCAACAACAAAATAACAGGGATTAACAATCAGTATCTTTCAGTATCAGTGGACTCAATCCCTCAATTAAAAACAAAACGCTGATTAAACAATGGATTAAAAACAGGAATAATCCTTCTGCTGCATACAAGAAACATAACTCAACATCAAAGATATCAAAGAAGTAAATCCTCATACTTATGAAACCCGAGTTTTGGCAAAGATGACAAAATTTTACAATGGAAAAAAGACAGAAACTTCAACAAATACTGATGGTCTAACTGGATGTTGATATGTAGAATAATGCAAATAAATCCACATATTTGTGGAAATCCATGTATTTGCAAATCTATCACCCTGCAAAAGGCTCAAGTCCAAGTGGATCAAAGACCTCAACATAAATCCAGAAACACTCAATCTGATAGAAGTGCAAGTGGGAAACAGCCTTGAACACAGTGGCGCAGGAACAACTTCCTGAACGGAGCACCAATAACACAGGCACTAAGATCAACAATTAACAAATGGGACCTCATAAAAATGAAATAGTAAGGCAAAGGAGACAATCAATAGGACAAACGAGCAGTCTACAAAATAGGAAAAAATATTCTTCACCTATCTCACATCTGACAGAGGGCTGATCTTCAAAATATATGTAGAACTGAATATAGACATCAATAAACCAAATACTCCGTTAAAAAATGGAGTACAGATCTAAACATAGAATGCTCAACAGAAGAATCTCAAATAGTTGAGAAACACTTAAAGAAATGTTCAACATCTTTTGCCATCAGAGAAATGCAAATCAAAATAACTCTGAGATTCCAGAAATTTTACAACTGCCAGAAGAGCTATGATCAAACACACAAATGACATGCGGTGGTATGGGCGGGAGAGATGCCCCCAACTCTTCCCCACGCTGCCCATCAACAACTGAGGCAGGTGGGAGAGCTGGCCCTGAGGTCATACAAGCAGGAGAGCTGTCCCCGTCTTCCTTCAGGTGCAGCACTTAGAAGAGTAGCCTTTATACCTCACCTGGTCACCACACTAGTTCTGACCCTGAAGGTATAGGTGCGCAGAACCTGAAGATGACCCTGAAGATTGCCCCACCACCTTCTGATTGCTGCAGGGGTAAACTAGCAAGGATAATGCTGGCTCAATCTGGTGGCAAAGACAGGGGAGAGAGAGCTGGCATGCTGACCTGCAACTACCCAGGTCAAGAACCAGGGTTACATGTTGGAACACCCCAATATTCATCCCATCTGTGATCTGATGGAGCATGGTGGAGGCAGGGAGCTGGCATTGTTCCTGTAGGTCCAGAGCTGAAGGATCTCCATAACACAGGGCAGCAATAAGATATCCAAGAAGAGGCCCAGTGAGGGCCCAGCATAGAAGGTGTAGCAGAGACTAGAGGCCTTGAACTAGAACAATGATTCTCTATGATGACTGCCTGCATATAAGAATGTATGGATAAAGGAATTTATTACATGACTTACAGTGTCACACTGCAACTTCCATGATGAGATTTCTTTTCCTTTTCTTCCTTTTTTCCCCCTTTTTACTCTTAAATTTTGTTTTGTTTTATTCTGCTGAAATTTGAGATGGTGGGTTCTGGAGGCATACTGTGAAAGACACCAAGAATAAATATAAAGAAAGTTTAAAAATAAAAAACACAATGACAGTTCATGTTAGGGTTGAATGTGGATAAGAGGAACGCTCCTCCATTCATGGTGGGAATATGGTTTGTAAAACCATTTGGGAAATCAACATGGTGGTTTCTCATAAAATAAGGACTCTATCTACCTCATGACCCATCTATACTAATCCTAGGCATATACCCAAAAGTTGCTCCACCATACTACAGGGACATTTATTCAATTACATTCATTGCAGTTTTACTAGTGAAAGCGAAAAGCTGGAAATAGCCTAGATTTCCCTCAACTGAAGAATGGATCAAGAAAATGTGGTACATTTACACAAAGGAGTATTATTCAGCTGTTAAAAAATGACATCATGAATGAAGCTAGAAAAAAATCACCCTGAGTGAGGTAACCCAGACCCAGAAAGATGAACATGGTATGTATTCATATATAAGTGGATATTAGCATAAAGTAGAGGATAACCATGCTAAAATCCATGATCCGAGAGAAGCTAAGTAACAAAAATGGCTCAAGCGGGATGCTTGGATAGTCCTGGGAAAAGGAACTACAATAGAGATTTTGGGCAGAATGGGGAAGGATGTGGATGGGAATGGGTGGGATCATGTTGTGGATGGGATGAAGAGGTAGAGTACTAGAAGAGACAACTGGAAAAGGTAGGCATTTTGGTGTGACATAGAAACTCGGTGTAGTGTAAAATCTACAAGGGTGACCCTAGCTAAGACTCATAGCAGTCGGGGATATGTAGCCTGAAATGGCCGTCTCCTATAACCAGGAAAGACTTTCAGTAGATTGGGACCTCAATCCAGCCACATAACTTTTGACCTACAATTTGTCCTGCCTACACTATGTGCTGGGTTAATGTTGGCACAGAAATTGTGGGAGTGGTCTAGCCTGAGACCTAGGCCAGGAGAGGGAGCCCACCACTGACCCTGGAGTGCCAGAACCTAATGTAACCAAACATAGGATATATAACCAGAAACATAGGCTATAACCAAACATAATTGGCAAAAGAAAAAAAAGTCAATCTAATGATGCCTTATGATGCCTAATTCTGCTATACTCAATAGATTGGTGCCTAGCTCCATTGTCATCAGAGAGTCTTTCTCTAGCAGCTGATGGAAACAGATGTAGAGACCAACAGACAAAATCTAGGCCAAGCTCAGGGAATCCTATGGAAGAGGTTTTGCGTGGTAGAAGATTGTAGGAGACAGAGGGCTAAAGGACACCACTTGAAAACCCACAGAATCAACCAACATGGTCTCATAGGGGCTCACAGAGACTGAACCAACAACCAGGGAGCCTACATGGGACTGTCTTTGACAGGCAGTGTTTAAATGAATACAATTTGTATGTTGTTATTTCTGGGTATAAGCTAGTCGTGTGGGAGCTGGGTGGGACGAAAAGCAGGCCCGCTCCCCTTTTCACTACAACAGTACAAGAGTATTTTATGTTCAACTTCCAAAAAGTATTGTTACTTTCTTATTTCATCAAAATACCAAATGTGCTTATTTGTATAAACTCTTATTAAAGAGAGTTACTGTGGAAGACAGAGCTATTATAGATATTTTACCTTGGATATTTAAACTTTTTCTATGTTTTTTTTTCTTTAGTGGTGATAAAAAGCACTCATTTCTCATTACAGTGTACAAAGCTTTTATAAATGTCTTAGACTATTGTTGGCCGGTAACCATTAGGATGCTGATAATGGTGAAAATGTAACTTTGGTTACATTGAATTCCATTACTTAAAGCTTTGTTGCCTTCCCCCAACATGCTGAATACTGAAACTTGTCAGTACAATAATTACAAACATTTCCTTGAAGGCATTTTATCTGTCCACATTTCAAAGAGGCTGGAGGATTAGAACTTGACTATACAATGCTAGTTCCTTTGATTCTACATTGAGTGCTAAATGGTAAAGTAACTTTTATTAAACCTACTAGATGAAATTTCTTTCTGCTACCAATTTATTTTCATTTTGACTTGGTAATGAATGCTCATGTTTTTTATATGAACTTGAAGCAAACTACCTGAATGCACAGCTTAAATATTTCATATATCATAGCAAGAATCAGAATCATACACTAATACTGTGTGAATCAGATTTATAATATGTCAATTCTCATTTAAAGAATGTAATTATCTTTTTTAATAAGGTACATTAGTCTGGAACTAACCAGGTTCTTAAAACATATTCTGCCCTCTATATCATTATGTGAAATATTTTTACACAGCCAAAGTAATTAGAGGTCGTTGCTTATATTATGGCTGTATTTTTGAAATTTTGTCAAATTTCATAGTTTCTCCCAGTTGAGTCAGCTATGTCACTTGTAAAAATATTAATCTAAGTGAATATGGCTAGAAAAAACAACATTGAATAAAAAAATAAATATTAGGTAACTAGAAGAGAGATGCTGAAGACTGATGAAAACAGATCATCAAATCAGGGCACTTAGGAACTTCCACAAGGAATCGACTGAGAAAGTCTTATCGGAGGAGCAAGCAGAAGAAGCATCACCAGACTGGGGGCTTCTCAGCATCTAGCAAAAATCAGCTGGGAAAGCAGGCTATATAGTTCCACGTAGACTGAGTGTTCCCAGACAAAGCAAGTGTCCCTTTACATGAAGTTTCCAGTAAAAGGGCAAACAACAACAGAGAGGTGACCTAACAAAATCAAAGGTTTACCACATCCAACAGAAACTAACTGAGGAAGTCGAGGCAGGCAGCTGAAGTCCCAGTTGACCCAGCTGCTCACAGATGATTGCATCAAGCCATAAACAGTAGTGAGCTCTGTAGGAAATAATATATTTCAGTTGTTCTCAAAGGTGCAATGCTTTTTACACTCTTGAACTTTTGCTGGTTTATTCCTGCCCTGCCATAGAGTTGGAAGGCAAGGGAGACCATCCCAGTACAAATGGCCTTGAAGAACACTTTGAGACTATCTGGCTTGGGTCTGAAATATGGGGAAGATGCAAATCCCATTTTCAGGGCCAACTTCAACTACAGGTGATAACTTTCCAAATTACCAATACAATATATGTTAGAGAGCTTCATTGCTGATTTTGTTGTTGGGGCTTGATGGTTGGAGGGCCTAAGATGAGATGAGTTGGAAGGAAGATTTAGAAAGCCAACCAGTATGCTGCCCTTGAGGCAGAGTGTGGACTATGGATATGTCTCGATGGAGCACGTCTCAATTGTCTTGGACTGCCCCACAAGATGATGCAAGTAGGAGCAGGAGCTGGATAAGAAGAGGAATATATTTCTGCAATCAGTAGTAAGGACTCATCAGGAGAGAACAGACTTGAATAAGCTAAGGTCACATAAGTTATTAGATATTTGAGCTGAAAAGAACAAAGTCAAAATGATATTTTAAAAAAGTTATAAGAAAAAGAAAAAGCACATTGGGAGAATTCTAGGAGACCGTTAAATTAGTGCTTATATATGGTCCAGAAAGTGCATAAGGTTATACTCTAAAAAGCAGAAAAATAGATAGTATGTCCTGGCAACAGGCATATTAATTATAGAAAGTTTCAACATCTAGAGTAGCATTAGTTATAGGACATTTTTATTTTTTAAATAGACATATTTATTTATTTGCCTATCTACCTACCTACCTATAATTTATTTATTTGTTTCACTTTCTGGCTGCAGTTCCTTTTTCTCCTCCCAGTGTCTCCTCCCATCTCCCTCTGTTCCCCACCCCCTCAATCCATTGCTCCTTCATTTCTGTTTAGGAAAAGGGCAGGTCTCTCATGAGTATCAAGAAAATACGGCATATCAAGTTGTAGTAAGACTAAGCACCTCCCCATCTATTAAGGCTGGGCAAGGCGAGGAGTAGGGTCCCAAATGCCTGTAAAAGAGTCAGAAACAGCTCTCCTCCCAGTGTTAGGATTCCCACAAGAGGAACAAACAACACAACTGTTAAACGTGTGCAGAGAGCCTAAGTCAGTCCCATTCAGACTATCTGGTTGTCGTCGGTTCAATCTCTTTGAGCCCTTATGAGCCCAGGTTAGTTGATTCCATGAGTTTTCTTATGGTGTCCTTAATTCCTCTGGCTTCTACAATCCACCTCCTCTTCTGCAGGGTTCCTTGAATTCCACCTAATGTTTGACTGAGGATCTGCATCTCTTTCCAACAGTTGCTGAATGACCGACCCCTCTCTGATGACAATTAGGCTAGTCACCAATCTGGTCACAGGAGACACCCATTTTAGGCTACTCACCTGCTATTGCTAGCAGTCTAAGCAGGGATCATCCTTATAGATTCCTGCGCGATTCTGTCTGCCAGATTATTTTACCTGACACCCAAATGCCCTCCTTTCCAGTAGTCTCTTTCAGTATTCCCCTCCTCCATGCACCCCACCAGTCTGATCATTCTTATTCCCTCCCTCACCACCTTGAGTCTAGTCATGAAATCTCTTCTCTCCTCTTCTCAGGGAAACCTGGTTAACCCACAATGAACCTAGCCTCTGCGAGGCTGTGCATTGTTGTCCCTCATTTTATAGCTAATATCCACTTTTGAGTGAGTACATGCCATGTTTGTCTTTTTATGTCTGGGTTCTCTCAATCGGAAAGATTTTTTTTTCTAGTTTCATCCATTTTTAACAGCTGATTAATACTCCATTGCATAAATGTACTATATTTTCTTTGTGCATTTCTTAGTTGGATATCCAGATTATTTCCAGTTTCTGGCTATTATAAATAGAGCTGCTATGAACATAGCTAAGCTAGTGTCCTTGTGGTATGACTGAGCATCTTTTCAGTATATCCCAAAGAATTATATAGATGGATCTTCAAGTAGGTTGATTCACAGTTTTCTGAGAAGCTACCACACTGACTTCCAAAATGGCTGTACAAGGTTGCACTCCCAACAGCAATGGAGAAATGTTCCTCTGCTCCTCATCCTCTCCAGAATGGCCTGTAACTTGTGTTTTTGATCTTAATCATTCTAACGAGTAAAGGCTGTAATCTCAGAGTCGTTTTGATTTGCACTTTCCTGATGGCTAAGAATGATGAACAGCTGATATAGTGTTTCTTTGTCATTTGAGATTCTTCTGTTGAGAACCCTCTGTTTAGATCTGTACCCTATTTTTTAATTGGGTTATTTGGTTTGTTGGTGTCTTGATTCTTCATTTCTTTATATATTGTGGAGATCATTCTTCTGTCAGATGTGGAGCTGGTGAATATTTTTCCCATTCTGTAGGCTGCTGTTTTGTCCTATTTATGTTCAACCTTTTCAGTTTGATGATGTTATTAATTTATTAACCATTTATTAATTGCTGATCTAAATGCCTGTGTTACTGGTGCTTTGTTCAGGAAGTTGTCTCCTTTGCCAATGTATTCAAGGTTGTTCCCCATATTCTCTTCTGTCAGATTCAGGGTATCTGGATTTATGTTTAGGTCTTTGATCCACTTGGGTTTGTGTTTTTTTCCAGATGCTAATATGGATCTATTTGCATTCTTCAGCCTGCTGACATTCAGTTAGAGCAACACCATTTGCTGAATATGCTGTCTTTTTTCCACTGTATATTTTTGGTATCTTTGTCAAATCTCAGGTTTTCGTAAGTGTGTAGATTTCCATTTGGGGCTTTGATTTGATTTCATTGATCAACATGTCTATTTTTATGCCAATACCCTATGGTTTTTATTACTATAGCTCTATAGTACATCTTGAAATCAAGGATAGTGATACCTCCTGAAGTTCTTTTATTATATAGTACTGTTTTAGCTTTCCTGATTTTTTATTTTTTTTCCATGTGATGTTGAGTATTTTCTTTTCAAGATATGTGAAGATTTATGTTGCAATTTCGATGGGGATTGCATTGAATCTATAGATTTCTTTTAGTAAGATAGCCATTTTAAATATGTTAATCCTGAAAATTCATGAAAATGGGAGCTCTTTCATCTTTTGATATCTTCTCTTATCTTTTCAAAGTCTTAAAGTTCTTTTCGCACAGGTCTTTCACTTGATTTTTTAGAATAACATCATGATATTTTATGTTATCTGAGGCTACTGTGAAGAGTATTGTCTCTCTGATTTATTTCTCAATATGTTTGTCATTTGTATACAGGAGGGGTACTTACTTTTTGAGATACCTTATATCAAGCCACTTTGTTGAAGGTGTTTATCAGCTGTAAGAGTTCCCTGACAGAGTTTTTAGGTTACTTATGTATACTATCATATCATGATATCATGTACAAATAACAATACTTTGACTTCTTCATTTCAATTTGTCCCTTGATCTCCTCTGTCTTATTTTTTTAGGTAGAACTTCAAGTACTAGATTGAATAGACATGAAGAGAGTGGACAGGCTCTTCTTGCTCCTAATATTAGTGGAATTGTTTTAAGTTTCTCTCCATTTAATTTGATGCTGGCTATTAGCTTGCTGAATATTGTCTTTATTATGGTTAGGTATATCCCTTCTATTCCTATTCTCTCTAAGTTGTTATCATGAAGAGGTGTTGGACTTGTCAAAGACTATTTTTAGGATTTAATGAGATGATTATGTAGATTTTTTTCTTTCAGTTTGTTTATATGGTGGATTATATTCACAGATTTCTCATGCTGAATAATCCCTTCATTTTTGTAATGAAACCTACTTGATCATAGTGGGTGATTTTTTTGGTGTGTTCTTGGATTTGGTTTGTGAGAATATTATTGAGTATATTTGATCAGTGTACATTAGAGATATTGATCTGCAACTTTTTTCTTTGTTCAGTCTTTGTATTATTTGGGTACCAGGGTGATTGTAGTCTCAAAAGATGAATTTGGCAATGCTTCTTGTGTTTCTATTCTGTGGAATAATATGTTGAGCAATGGTATTAGCTATTCTTTGAAAGTCTGGTGGAGTTCTGTGTTAAAAATTATCTGGCTTTGGTTTTTTTTCTAGTTGGGAGATTAGGTACCAATTTCTGGGTTTCTCTTTGTTGTATGAGTGTTTTCTTCCTTGGTTTCTGTTTCCTCTCTGGTCTTACAGCTTGAGTGACCTGTGGTTGAGTAGAGGGTCTCCAGTGACTTAGAGGCTAGATTTCTGGTGGCCTAGATGACCTCTGATTTATCAAGGACTTGTCATCCAAGATAGGCCAGAGGTCTGGTGATGTGTGTGACCTCTGACCTGGTAGCAAGTTCTTTGGGGTTCATGATGTTGGCCTGACATCTGGTGGGGTAGGTAGATTCTGCCAGGTTTCAGGAAGCTTGTCGGGTCTCTGGACTTTAGAGTACTGGTCTGGCCTGGGGTTCACAATGTTGCCCTGACCTCTGGTGGAAAAGGAGGCTTCTGTCAGAGGTGTGGGACAGAATATAGTGATGAGGAGAGGAGTGTTTAATTGGGGTTATACTGGGTGGGTGTGAGCAGGTTGGGGTGGGTTCTTACCTGGTTTTCAGACAGCTATTCTGGCCTACGGTGGCATAAGAGGCTTCTCCTAGCAGTGTGGGCAGGGACTAAAGGTCATTCTTAGAGATAAAATGCCATAATAAAAGTTATTATTTTAAATTTTTAAGAAATATGTGTGTGTGCCATGTGTGTTTAGGGGGTGTGGATGTCCACAGACAACAGAAGAGGGTGTCAAATCTGTAGTTACAGGAAGTTATGAGCCACTGACTTGAATTTTGGGAACTGAATTCAGGTCCTCTAGAAAATCAGAAGTACTCTTACTTGCTGAACCATCTCCCCAGGCCTATTAATAGCAATTATTAATGTAGATAAATTGAGTGGGGTATGTTTTGAGTGTATATATGTATATATACATATACATATCAAAACCAAAATATGATGTCTTCAAGTTATTTAAATATTTTAAATAATTTTTCTTAAATTAATTATGTTAACTTAAATATTTTATTACATTACTAAATTTACATTAAATAAATATTTTTTATCAATTAGTTTGGGAAATTTAGTCAATAAGAAACACAAACAACAAATTTGAATATAAAATTATCTCAATATTACAGGTTTCGATTGGGGTGTTCAAGAAGAAACTGAGACAGATTACTATAGAGTAAGGAGTTTATTTAAAGATTTATTAATCCATGGGCAGACAGAAAGGAAAAAGCACGGTGGGGCCTCCAAAAACTCCAGGCCCCAGCACTAGAGAATGAGAGCGTGGCGGGGGTTCTGAAAAGAGGAATCAGAGTCCGTGTAGTAGAACTAGGGTCTTTTGTGACAGTTTTCTGAGCATGTGGAAGGTTTCACAGCAAGAACCTATAGTGAGGCTCTCTGATTCTCAGGCAGGAGGGAGGTGGCGCAGGAAGTGTCTGGCAGTATCTGCTTTGATGTTAGCTCACAGCTCAAAGGAGAGATCCCTGCAGTGGGAAGCTGTTAGCTAGGGACTCCCAGACAGTGTCTCAGTTTTATACCTTTCAGTGTCCGTAAAAAGAGCCCTGAGCAGCAGCTCAACTCGAGTATCACATCCTCGCAACCAACACCAGACACCAGAGCAGAAAATTAAAACAAAAAGGAAATATTTTCTTTCACCAGTGAAAACAGGATAACGTAAGGACTGATTTATGAGAGATTAAATTAAAACTACCTCTCCGAGAGCAGTTAGAAAGCATTAAATTTATCCTCAAAGTATGAAATTTAGAAATCCATCTGTTATAGGTATCTATGAGTCCAATGACACAGAGAGGGAGACAGAGCATCCACTGAGCAGCTTTAGTAACAAACACTAGAAGATTTCTAGATCCCTATTATCAAGAGAATGGTTAAAAACATTTCACAGGGTCTGACTGTAATATTCTCCTAATTGAAAAAAGGCTAGCCAGGTGGTGGTGATGCCCACATTTAATCCCAGCACTCGGGAGGCAGAGGCAGGCAGAGCTCTGTGAGTTTGAGGC
>LOEQ01005457.1:97325-113288 GCA_001685075.1 Bramus lutescens | reverse complement strand
AAGCAAGCAAGAAAGAAAGAAAACAATAAAAATAAATTCTTGTAGAGATTGCTAGGAATCATCCTGGGTCGGGGAAGGACTGGTTACAACTTATAACTATTAAACATTCTTCAGCACAATCCCATGTATTTTATGAGAACACATATGTATAAGACATAAGTAACAAAATGTCACATTAAATTCATATACGTTATTACCTCCAAAAGATAAAGCTGCAACTGAATTAGAAAACAACAATGAATCCAATATCAAGACGTGTGTTCTTGTGTTTGTATGCTAATTATGTAACTAAAATTCATTTTAAAAAAAACTTTGTAGCTTGCATTTAACTTTATGGGCTTCGTTTAGTTCTGAAAGCAAATCCAGCTCAGATGCTGATGCTGCCTTCAGTGCAAGCTCAGATGCAAAGCACGTGGCTTCCAGCTCCCGAGTGCGCGCACGCTAAGCTATTCTGCTGACAACATGCATGCTTTGTTGGTACTACAACAGGCTACATTCTTCAACACAATAAAAACGAAATGAACTTAGGAGGTAAGGGAAAAGGGAAAGGAAATCAAGACACATGCTTATCAAAAATAGTAGCTGACCCTCCAGTGCAGTGTATATTCCAGAGTATGGTGACCCACAAAACCTATTGCACATTCCCGGTAAGTACAAAAAGACTGATGCTGAAAGTGAACCTGCCGGTGACACTGTGAGTTCATTCACAGCCCCTGCTGGTGCTTTCTGCTAGGAATGAAACAAGTAACATGCTCCTGCTCCAGCTGCCTGCACTATAGCCACTTGTAATCAAGATGTATGCAAATACAGGTATGTTTATGTTTTTTGAGAGCTAGCTCTCACACTCTAAAGAAGCATACTGAAAACACCATCAGGAAGTCACTTAGAGAGATGAGGGCTTCTCTGAGATGCACACAGAGCACACATATATAGATGACTGAGTCATGTGTTTCCCTGTATAGAAAAGCAAGACTTTTCCTTGTTTATGTACGGCTTGCCTTCTTAGCAGACTTCTGCAGGAATCACTGGGAAAAAAAAAAATCCCACCCATTGCATATGGAGACCAATTTACAAAGGCAAAGCTTAGGGTAAGTAAAAGTAGTATTTAAGTGGACACAGTGAGTTAAAATAGCCATATTTTCTAGAAATTAATGTTATGTCTTTCTAGATTTTATATTATGCTAATGTAACAATCAATATATGGGTATGTACATATATGTGTGTATGTATTCCTTTGTAATATAAATATCAGGAGAAGCAATTTATAATAAATTATAATTTATTGTAATTGACTAAGATCAGGTGGTTTCAGGGTGTTGTGAGTTGTTCTGCAAAGATTTATGTTTTAGGGACTTTTCAGTAGCTGGGTGATGAGAGGAAACAACCTTGAACAAAGGGACTGAGAGAGAGACAAGGTCATAAGTGTAGAAGTACTGTGAATTCTCAGGAGCAGGGTATTAGAAAGGAGCACACCTCGCCCCCATGTCTGCTGTCTAACTGTGTCGTTGCCTATTTGTCCATGCTCCTGCTCATACTCATAGGTGATTCTATCAAGCGTGAGTTCTTCACATACCCCAGTGCTGCACCAATGTCTTTGATCCTTCACCACTGTGAGCTAAGTCCACTTCTTATCTAATGTGTTAACCAGCCTCAAATAGTTTAGGATACCATTGGAAAACAAACTAGTAAAATTTTATATTATGTTATACAAATGCAATTGTGAAGTATATGCGAACATACTAAGTGGCAATTGTGCAAGAGAAAGTAAATAATTGTTTCTAGAGATATACACTTCATTAACTCTGAATTCCCAAGTCTTTTGTTGATGATCTCTAACCCAAAGTGATATCTTAGCTTTTGAATTTTCAGTCTCTTTATAAAGTATTACCCAAAAATCCCAATATTATTCTGTACATATTTCCATATAAAATTATTTTTTTCTATAATTGAAACCATTTTTAATTTGGATTTAAATATAGCAATTGCAAAGCAAAATTGTTGTACACAAAAATGTCTTAGTGCTTGTAATCAGTTATGGGCAAGTCAAAGCCACTGCTTTGAATTAGGACCTGTAACCTCAAATTTGCTACTTGCTAGAAAACTTGAGTGGATACCACTAAAATCAATTTTGGTCAATGTTAAACTGATGAAATATATAACACACAGTTTCAAGTCAGAATCAATATTTCAGAATATCCATAATGTAAACAACCATCTTTATTCCTTGGTAAGCTTCGTTCCACAGTGCATGGGCTTTGTAACACTAAAATGGCTAATCATACAGACCCAGACAGACACACCCATTTACTTCACCATGTTGAAATTTCTCCATTAACCAAGCCTGGCAAATGTGAGACATGTTCTAGGAGCAGGCATTGTTGGTAGTTAGAATTAAAGCTGCCCTGAGGCTGTGTTCATGATTTCCTGAGAAGGGTGTTACTCTGAAGTCGGGCTTTCATCTCTCACAGCCCTAAAACTAGGCCACCCAGTTTTGACCATGACCTGGAGACTCCTAGGAAAGTGCTGGGCTTTTGAACTGAACAGGATACTCATGGTAATTTAGATAAAGGTGTTTGCCTCCTCTCTAAGTAAAGTGAGAATGGACTGTAAGACTATGTCCTTTAAAATTCTTTTCTTCTTTCTTTTCCATTCTCGTAATCTTTTCCACTCATGATTTAAAATTTGTGATTATGTTGAGTGTGTAGATATGATTTGTTAGATAAAATACTGGGTGCATGCTTTGCATACAGCACACAAGAAGGTAAGAGGATAACTTCAGAAATCAGTTTTTTCCCCTTCCATCCAAGTTCTGGTGGTTGAAATCAGTCCTTCAGGATTCTGAGGTAAATATTTCTATCAACTGAGTCATCTGATTGGCCTTAGTTGGGCATGCAAACTCTGTATTTGGTGATGATATAAAATCTCACTGACCTCTGCTTTCTGATGAAGAAAGAAACCACAGAAATCTGAATTCACTTGGTGAGTTCTTGCTTTGAATGTTAAAAAAATAAATGAATAAAAGTCTGCGGACTTGAATGTAAAAGAGCTAATTTGGTTAATCCAATTAACTTCAAAATGCAAGTGTAACATGTCATTAAAGCTGTTTCCTCCCATTTATTTAATGGATTATCTAAATGGTATAATATAAAAAGTAAAACAGAATTAGAATCAGATGTTGAAGGACTTTATTGAGAAACTGTAGGGTGAAAAAGAAACAAATCAGAAGGTTGCACTGAAGAGTTGATATGAAACAATTTTGGTGCAATTCAAAACCTTAAGGCTTGATTTCAATAGAACTAAGTTGTATTACCCTTTAAATGGTTTGTGGCTGTACTGCACCTCAGAACTAGAGCCCAAAGTGCCTTAAATCCTCTTTTGTGTGAAGTCCATAAAGTTAAGAAAATCTAATCATACATCATATGACATGACATTTGTCAAGTGAGATGGCTCTGTTGAATTCTCATATTCTCTTGAGCCCTCATCAAGTTAGGGCTTAATTTTGAAAACAAGAGCATTGTGAGGCTGTCTCCATCCACAAACCACTATCATTTCCTTAGTCTTACTCTCTTTACTGTCTCTGATTATTTCCTAAATATAGAAAATGAAAATAAATATTCATGCTGAAGAGTGCTAGACTTTCAGAGTTCAGTGTGGTGTGAGTATGAAGCAAAAATAATGAAGGCCTCTCTTTTCTGGCAGAACAGAGAAAACGTCTTTCAAAACATAGGATTCAAGTTATATTTTTTCCTTTATATGAAAAAAATAGAAAGCAGAGTATCTTCAGGGTTCATTAATAACTGCCCCCTTATCTTTCATGACAGTCTCTTTTCAAGACAATAGATGGCTCTGTTCATTCAAGCAGAAATTCTAATTTAGTTATGAACACCTTAATTTTTTCCTTTGCTTTGAATCTTTCACACATGTGTCAGCTTTGACTAGACTAAAAGCTTAATTTTGTGCTACACTTTGCTGGTTTTGTGTTCTTTTTATTCTTCTAATGCTCATTATTCATGTTTTAAAAATAATTTTCAGTGTATATTTTCCTAGCTTCAAGAAATGACTTAGTCAGTGGGTGCAAAAATAGAAGAATGAAGAATTACTTTCTCTTCTCATTTTATATTGTATAGTTTTATTGAAATTGTTTGACTCTCAAGTTGTTTCTTGCATTTATGACAGTAATTTGGACATCACATCTCTTTCTCTTCACAGTTCTCCTTAGTGAATGCATCAGGTGTCATATGAGCAAAACTTTTCAAGATTACCAGCATGTTACCTAGTGTATTCAATCACTTGAGAGGCCATTTATGTCAAGATGAGCACTCCATGTGATTTGGAACACTCTGTGGGGGGTGTCAGAAGGAAAAGATGGTAACTTACATATTGCCTGGCCCCCTGATTCTGAACTCCAGTGCAGTTTCCTGTTATATTTCTCAAATGCATGAGCAACTTGGCTTGTCAGCTTGGACTTCAACCAGCTCTGCATCACAAACACAGAACATTGCTTTTGATTCAACCCTCATTTACGCAAGGCTTCCAATAAGACGGTATATATGAAGCATGCTTTGTTTATATTTGCTGTTGCTGAAGGTTTTAAACAGACCCAAAATACAGTTCCACCTTACACTGAAGTCTGCTCTTAGCCATCTTTTCAGCCTCTTTCCGTTATTCATGGCTACTACTCAGTTCCAGACTCCTTCACTTAAACTGCTTCCCAACAAATACAATGCAAAACACATAGACCCCATTTTTCACTTCATATATTTTACTTAATTATTAGATTTTATCGTACATAAATTTGTTTAACTTTTTTAAAAATATATTTGGATCATGTTTTTACCTCCCCCAACTCCTTCCACAACTGGCCTCTCTTCCCTACCAACCTACTTTATATTTTCTCTCTCTCTCTCTCTCTCTCTCTCTCTCTCTCTCTCTCCCTCTCTCTCTCTAGATCTGTTTCCAAGAAAGTAAAACTGGGAAGCATACATACATATGTGGCAATTAGCTCCAACCAGTACATTTACAACTTCTCAACTTAAGGCTCAGAACATCATAGAAAAGTCAGCAGAAATGTTTTAAGGGCCAACTGTGGGCCAATTAGGAAGCCAACCGTGAGGTGGTGCCTTCTAAGAAATGACAGGAAAGCTACACCAATAATACCTCGACAATATGACTGCCTTAATAAGCTAAACAACAACAGTATCAACAGACATTAAGTCTTAGAAGGAGGAAATCGCACAAGGTTCCGCTGATAGACACAGCAATTGAGGACTGCTTATAGAGGGAGAATTATTCATCCTAGGGAGGAACCCTGACTGGTTTTCCATTTCAAAGGAACAAGCCCAACTTCACCCTTCAGGAAAATAAAAAAGCAGCAACAGTTACCATGCTTTCATAGTCTACTTTTTTATTAAAACACACTCATTGTAATGTGGTAGAATATATGTTGTGACTTGCTGATTATGACATAACTCTCTACAGTTAGAGATGAGAAGTGGTGATAATCCCTTTAATGATATTTTTTCTAGCCTGAAATAGTATTCCCCAAATTTTATTTGTTTTATTGTTTGAAATTTTTGTTTTCATTTCCTTACTACTTTCATTGTTGTTTAATTGAAAAACATACTATGATGTACTTTAGATGCTATATATCCTAAACTTTCACATAATTGGAAGTTCGGGGATGTAGGATAAATTAAAATTGTGGTATTTTCCATAAGGAAACACTTCACACAGGAATTTTGCAAGTCTTTCAGCAAAAGGCTCCATCAGCTCAGGGAATTGACAGATATGATAGATGAAATTAAAACCTTCTGCTCAGCAAGAAACAGATCAATCTAAAACAGGACAGGCAGCAGAATGGGGGGAAATCTTTATTAACTATATGTCTAAGGGGAGATTAATACATATAATCTATAAGAAGTTCCAAATATTAAATGCCAAAAATTTCAACTGATAAATGGACAAATAAAATGAATAGACACTTCATGACAAAGCACCAATGGCCAACACATACTTGAAATATAGCACAGGACATTCTATAACACTAGACATCCTTAGTTGTCAGCATTCTACATGTATGAGTTTGAAGAAAGCATACCCGCCAAATAGGTCATTTTACAGAGTTCATATGCATTCTAAACTGCTTAAGGAGGTAAAATTTCTAAAGAAGCATGCATCACTGAGGTTTAGAAGCAAATTCACACCTCATTCACATCATGTACAGACCAGTTATGTTCTGAATCTTCGGTTCATGTCTCATGTCTAAGCACACTGTTCCCAGATTAATTTTTAGTGGTCAATCAAAAGTGAGGAGATAAAATTTATTTATGAAGTGTGTGTGTGTGTGTGTGTGTGTGCGTGCGTGTGTGTGTGTAGGACAACTAGTAAAACATAAATTTCATTAAAATTTCCAAGTATGATCACTCAATAATTTGATGTCTGAGCATGTTGTGAACATAACCAATACAAAAGATGACTCCTGGATAAAAATGTATTATAAAAATAATTAAAATTATAAACTTATATCAGTTGCTAATGAGGAGAATCATTAATTTCTCTAATAATGGTAGAGAGATGGTACTCATAATACTTTAGGGATTGCTTGAGTGCTGTGACAGAGTGTGAACATACAAAATAGTTATTAATTAAAATTAGCATGAGACCATGCATATCACAGCAGAAAAAAACATCCATATGCTCTGGGATTCTTTGGGGAGAGAAAATTTTAAAGTAGTTATTAGTTTATTACATTTCCTCTCAGCTTACTAAAGTACATTGTTATTTCTATTTTAGGAAATAATTATTTAAGATGATGGTTTTTGTGTCTAAAGGAAGATGGCAGGGAACAGCTAGAAGGAAACTGTCTCTTGTTTTGCGCACAGATTCCTTCTAATCAGCAAAGTACAGAAAAGTCAAATGAACATTTGGCAGTTGTCTCAAATTTTAGATGATTCCATTGTTATAGAAAGTCAGATAAATCATTTATATATTGGGGGTATATATTTAAAATTCCTAGTTTTCTAAAATATTTTCTGGGAACTATACAAAAAGTCAAAATATAAAAACAAAAGCAATTACAGGTAAAAAAAAATACAGTGGGAAAATATATAGATTAAATATTTATCATTTGTAGACCACTAAAATGGCTCAGTAGATATAAGTTCTTAATGTGTAAACCTGACAACCTAAGTTCAGATCGGAAACCATGGTGGGAGGAGAGAGGCAATCCCCTAACTTTCTCTTTTATGCATGCTATGGTAAACTTTGTACACACTCACGTGTGTACATGCATGCACACACATATAGGTGCATGCATGCTCTAATAATAATTATTAATAATAAATATAGAAAATAAATATGATCATGGCCAAGCAAGGCAAACAAATGTAGCTTAAGTATTTTGATTTTGAAGTTAAGGATTCAGTACGAACCTCAGTTACCAAACGGTGAAAAGTGAAAACAACAACTTTAATTTCTAAGCTGTCATTCATTCAGCTAAAGTCCAGTCACTTCCTTCAACTAAAACCTTGAATTTTAGAATCAAGCAAGTGAAGGTAATGTGGACAAGTCCTTGTGGCAATGGCCCTTTCTAGGTTACTAAGCCTCATTCAACCTGATCATTGCATCCAAGAAAGTACAGAACACAGAGTGGTGCCAAATACCAAATCCTATACTGAACCCTTGGAGGAAATAGAAACAAAAGAGATTAAAACACAGACATGTGCTTCCTCTAAGAACACATATCAACACCTGGCTGGCAAAAAGAGTTTATGATGACTTACTTACTTTGTCTATTTTAATGTGTTACATGGATAGACAAACATGAAAATAGTTTAAAAGTTATTTTGATGAGAATAAGATAATTCCCTTTCTGATGCATATACTCAAAAAACAACTTCAAACTACAGAAAGGGGAAAGCTACATGTTATGTTAGGTATGGGAAGGTTATTTTTAAAATAACAGATAAATTACATGTGTGGGTTCAACAATAGCATTAGGGAAACAAAATAATTTGGGGCTTACTTATTCTTCTGTAGGCACATAATTAGATGCAAACTATATGCTCTCCTGAACATTAGAGTCATATAGGGATACTGGGTCCTTAGATCAGGAAATCAGTGCTGCTCAGGAATATATGTTATAGACACTGGCTTTGTAAATACTGAATTCCTTCAAAGTCTAGGCAAGTTTCATATAAGAAAAACACAGAGAAGTTCTCACATCCCTGACCTTGGAAGGCCCTGTTGGAAGAATCCTGGGGAGTGAAGTGTCTGCCTTGATGAAGCAAGAAAAGCAGAAAATTAAGGCATGGTACATAGATTTTGTGTGCCTGTACATCAATTTTCACTATTCTGAAAACAATGACTGTAAAAATGTTCTAGAATTTGATGTTTTGAACTAAATAAACAGGATTCCTCTGGCCAAGACTTTGCTTCCATACTCAGAAAGACAAAACCCAATAAATTTCAAACTCAATCAAAAAATTTATTTTGTATAAGCTGTGTTTTGAAAGTTTGTTTATAAAGTTAATCTGATTTATTAGTAACATTAGAAATCAACTAGACCTAGACTGTCGTTAACTATGATTTCTTCTTGGGTGAGAGCAGCTGTTTCTTTGAATCTCAGAGAACTAGTGAGATAGACACAGAAACCTATTGCATGTTGTAAATAAATGCCTCTGGATAGAGGTTGTTCATGTGTGATTGTTCTTATTTGGTTTTAATTCAGAAAAAAATAGGCATTCCAAATCTCTAAGAACAATATTCATTATGTCTCAGTTTTGTTTCCCTGAACAATTTAGCCCATTTGGGAAATCAACAATAGTGCTAAGTTCAGATTGTTAAAAAATTAGCCTGTAAAAATGTGTACATTCTTTAGTGAGCAGATGATTAGAGCAAAGCTAAGGATTTTATAAGTAAATAGTATAAAGATATATAAAAACAATAGCTGTATTTGTCTGAGTTACTTATCTGTTTCTATTCTAAATCTCTAAGATACCATCATTTTAATTACAGGGAACAAAGTGCCTCTCAATTCTTCATTTCTCTTAATCAAACATGAAGTACAAATTAAAATGGGTGTTATTTGGGATGCTTTACTCCTCACTCTTTCTCAGAAACATTTCATTTACTAACCTTCATTTCAAAAATCATTTTGGAAAATGTCTTTAGGGAAATGAGAAAAAGATGAGAATGAAAGCACTTAAGCCATAGAGATTTAACATGAATATTCTACGTATAAGGACACAGATTAGTGTTCCTTGTAATCACAACATAAAGTAAACGGTGATGTAGGAAAAGGATTAGCCATTTAACCTAAAAACTCAAATATTCTGAAAAACACATTATTCTGTAACATTCTGCTTCAGTGAGACCTATTTCTAAAATTACTTTCAAGGAATGTGTTGGTTTGGCTCAGTGCTTAATGATCACATTTCCAGTTCACTCATCTGCTATCCACAGGAATTCTGGGGTGAAAGGAAAGGAAAAAGCTTCAGTAAATATCTCAGACATGTGAGAATGTGGATGACTTTAGCCATTAAATCCATGAGTGTGACCAGGAGTAGGAAGATTGACAGCAAAGAATTTAAATGACTATTGGGGAAAAGAATAGCGTAAACAAGCTAACAAAATCACAACACACACACACACACACATACATACATACAACAAAGGAAGCATTTGCCTGTAAAAAGGGAATGAAGCTGACCTACCTGACTCCGAATTTGAACTAAAACTTGACCACAAAATGTTCAAAAATAATAAGCAACTTTTATAAGAAAACTATCTCCTTGTATTTATATCAAAATAAGTAAAAACCAAGTTTGAACTTCAGAACATAAATAGCTTTGTAGTAATGGGAAGCCAGTGGTAATTTTCTAGAATAACAAATTCCCTTCCCACGACTTCAGCATTTATTATGTATTAATTAGGTGTATCAAATATATATATATATGTATATATACCATATCTAGTATATTTTAAGCTTCAAAGCAAGTATGAAAACCAAGATGTCATATAAATGCTCATCATTTTCTTGAAAAACTCTTGCCTTTTCCTCTATGCCCCATCTCTCCTCTGAGGACCACTCTCCTAGATGCTTATAAAATATGTCTTTACATTCTACAGCATTGTCATGATCCATTAATAATTCTCTAAGCAATGTATTGTTCAGTTCGCCTAGCTTAACCGTGCAATGAAAGCAGTCTGTTGTATTTAATTTTTGATGTGTTTATTTCCTCCTTTAGAATTATGAAGCTACATTTTGTCTAAGGTGACATCTTCAATTGTGACTCACCATTTTCCTCTTGGAATTTATTATGTGAATAACACAAGATGTGCTCATTGATAGACACTGGAATTATTTCTATTTTAGACTTATATCAAGGTTGCCAAACTATTTTTTTTCTTTTTGTCATTGAAAGTTCTGCTGAAATGTAGATTCAATAATACTCCACAGTAATTGTCTGTTTGGCATGGTTCACTCAGAGACTTGAAGAATTCTTTTGATGGCCATCCTTCTCAGCCTTCTCTTCTAGCCCATATCCATTTTTTTTCTGTCATCCACCAGCCTGTAGAAATGAAAGCCTATCAACAACTATGGGTGACCACAATGGACCCAGATGTAGCTAATCAACTGTCACATCTGTCTACTCCTCAGTTCCTTTCTGTGCAAACTTAATCTTCCTCTGTTGATGCCTACAGGAGCCCCTCTTCCCACCCAATATGCATTCTGTGCACACTCCACCTGTTGTTGGAGAGTCAGGGTCCCTTTAGCTATTGCCTGCTTCCATTCTTAACATTTCAGGAACCTGAGCCCCATTTCTTTGCATCATCTGTAAAATGGCAGACACATTTTCTACCAAGGATATCATAGCCACCCCTTGCCTAGGATTCAGAGTGCAAAACAGCAACAAAATAATGAAACACCCACACAACAAAGACAAGACCAGATAACTATATCAGGAAATACCTTAAATATCATAACTTCAGATGCCTAAATCGTTCCATAAAAATACAAAGACAAACAGTGAAAACAACATATTTCCTTCAGAATCAACAACTTTATTGTAATAGGTCCTGAGAAATGCAATTTAGCTGAAACTCAAGACAGAGACTTGAATAATTGTGAATACGTGTAAGAAACTTAAATAGAATGTGGAAATACAGTTGAATGGAATAATGGGAAAAGCTCAAAACATGAAAGTAGAAATTAACAAGGAAATAGATTCACTAAAATTATCCAAAAAGAAATGAAATTTGAAATGAAAACCAAACAAAGAATGGAAGGAAGGAAGGAAGGAAGGAAGGAAGGAAGGAAGGAAGGAAGGAAGGAAGGAAGGAAGGAAGGAAGGAAGGATAAATAAATAAATAAATTAATTAATTAATCCAGGCATAACACATCCACAGAATCTGGGACACTATGAAAAAAGCAAACCTACAAATAAAAGTCATATAGGAAGAAGAACAAACATAGGGTCAAAGGCATAGAAAATATTTAAAATGAAACCAAAGAAAAACTTTCCACAATTTAAAGAATGATTTGCATATTAATGTATAATAAACATACAGAACATCAAAGAACACCAGAAATTCCACCTTAAGGCATAATATAAAGAACAAAAAGAGAAAGTTAAACACTTAAGAAAAAATGACAAAATTGTATATAAAAACAAGCCCATTAGAAACACATCAGACATTTTCAATGAGGGTTCAAAAAATCCAGAGGGTCCTGGAATAGATGCTCTATAAACTCTGAAAATGGCCAGTTGCCAGAACAGAATACTGTACCTAGTAAAACTATCAATCACAATAGATAGAGAAAGAAAAACCTTATATGATATAACCAGATATAAGCGATTTCTATCCATCATTCCAATTCTACAGGCATAATAAGGAAAACTTCAGTATGAAAAGGTTAACTACACCCAAGAGTTAAAGGAAATAAGTAACCAAAAAACAGCACATCAAAACAGAAAGCAAACCATCCTCACCACTAAAATAAAGTAACAGGAATCAATAAACATCTTCATTACACCAATAAATATACATATATTAACCAATTGGATTAGAAAACATAATCCATCTTTCTTCTATATTAAAAAATCACACCTTAGAATCAAGGATAGGCACTGCCTCAGGGTAAAATGACAGAAAATCACTATTCTAAGTGATTGGATCCAAGATGAAAGGAAGTATAACTGTTTAATGTCTGACAAATTAATCAGAAGAGATAGAAAAAGACACTACATACTTGACAAAGAAAAAATCCAACAAGAGGATGTATTATTCTAAACATTTATCAATCAAACACAAGAACAAGAAATGTCATAAAAGAAATGCAACTAAAACTAAAATCACATTTTGAACCTCACACAATTGATTATAAGTGACTTCAATACACCACTCTCTCCAATAGACAGGTTATCCATATAAAAACTGATCAGAGTTGAATAATGTCATAAATCAAATGGACCTACCTTACACCTACAGAAAATTCTACACAAATACTAACAAATATACTTTCTTCTCAAAAGTGCACATAACTTTCTCCAAAATTGACCACATGTCATGATACAAAGCAAGTTTCAACAGATGTGAGTCAATTAAAATAATATTCTGCATCCTATCTCCACCATTTTTGATGTAGGAGGGTCATCTGTCTATGTGTTACTTTCATTGGTTAATAAAGAANTGTGAGAGTTATCCAAGAAGAGGCTAAATATAATGGGCCAGGCAGTGTTTAAATGAATACTATTTGTGTGTTGTTATTTCGGGTGTAAAGCTAGCTGTGAGGGAGCCGGGCTGGACGAAAAACAGGCCTGCTCCCCTTTCACTACAAATGTTGCCCCCTGCTCCGTTTCACTACACATGTTATTAACAACACCAGAAATAGTAGATAGTAAACAAATTCATGGAAACTGAGCAAACTACTATTGAATGAAAATTTAGGTGAGATAGAAATCAAGAGGGAAAATTACAGTATCTTTTATAACTGAATGAAAATGAAATCACAACAAACCTACAGGAACCAATGAAGACAGTTCTAAGAAGCAAATGAATAGCACTGTATCTAGATGAAAAATGGAAAAAAAAACTCTGAAGAAATCAAATATTAGTAGCACATACCTGAAAGCTCAAGAAAAAGAAAAATAGAAGGAGGAGTAGCAGAAATTTATTGACATAGCTTCAAACTGAGAAATTCAGCCCTATCCAGATGGCTAATAAGTACAATGTATTAGGTTATTTTTATGATCTTAGAGCAAATATCTAGTACAGTCTTCTTATAAAACAAATGGAAATAGTTATAGTTACAGTTCTGAATTTACTCTGAAATTGAGTCATTCTGGTAGTTTAAATTTATCATGAGGTTGGCAAAACATGGCCATCAGGAGGTAAGTGTACATTCAGGTCAGAATTTATATTTCAAACCAGGAGTGAATAAAAAAAGAGGGAGGATGGAGGGAATGATGGAGGGAGGGAGAGAAAGAGAGGCTCTGCAGAGCCCAAATCCCATAATTTCCTCAAAAGGAATGTTCCCATTGACTTAAGTACTTACTTCTTGGTCTCACTGTTTCTTTATAGCTATATGAGCTCTTCTTATTATCTTTTCTTATGGCTTTCACCCTCCTGCTTAATCTCTCCTTCCCCATACACAGGTCTTTCTTCTACCATCACCTCTTTTGGATATGGAACACAACACTTAACTTGGATTCCCTGCATGAGCATACATAATGATTATTTACATGAGCAGGGACAACTTAACTAATGGCTACAGCACTATGGACCCTACCCCCATACTAACTTGCACCTCAGAAAAAGGGAAATGCTATATTAATCTCCTGCGCTTCTGTAATGAGAGTTTGATGGGTCCAGTCTTGTGGTTGTCATGTACAGGTAGCCACTGCAACTATGAATGGGTACAAGGTCATGGCGTGTAAAGAAGGCAACATTTCACAACACTTCCTCCCATCCTACAGTTCTTAGAATCTTTCTGCCCTCTTCCATATTGACCTCACTTCCCGAGGTTCTACAGCCTCTCCCAATGCCACCATGAGAAGACTTCACTGAAGGACTTGGGGGTAGTCACTCACCCAGAAATTTGTCTTTTGTCAGTTATAGTACTTGATTCTAGATTTAATTCAGATTATTTCTTAGAATTTCTAACTCTGCTTACATTACCAGTCTGTATTCGGCTGCACTCTGCTTTTCCACTTAAAGCTGCTTTTCATGTGATGTTATGGTTATAAGATAGCAGCCACATCTAAGTCTCATCCTGATCTTTGTTCTCTGTACATTTTGCCTTGTAACACGCTATGGTGAAAGCCTGGCAATGTGTACAGTTTCCTGGAAAAACTTTTGCTTAAAGACTACTGGCCTAAATAGAATGTGAATTGCTTAATTTCCTTACCTGCCTCTGCAATTGAAGCATAGCTATAAATATAAAATTTTTGGTGACCTCATTTTTATGCCCCTTTTATAAAGTTCAAAATGACAGAAACTTCAATTCTAAACCTAGCAACATGATATCAATATTTATTTCAGTTCTGAGTACATAGCTTAGTACATAGCACACATTACCACTTTTTGGGTTGTTGCATTTGTTGGAAGATTCTGTGAAAGTCTGTACCTTTCTTAATACTACTAATGAGAATTACTTGGTTACCTCTGGATAAAGTACTAGAACCCTGTCCCTAACTTACAATGCTTCATATGATATGAAGCCTGAAATTCCACTGATGTACTTTCCATTATGTCTTCCATATAAGTTCACCCTACTCTTTGAAAAATAGATCTTCTGACATTCATCTGTTAAATAGCTCATTAATAAACAACTATGGGAATATTTCGTATATAAGTGTTCCCCCTACACGTATGTCTGTGAACCACACATAAGACTGGTGACTATGGAGGCCAGAAGTGTGTATCCCCCTAGAACTGGAAATATATGTAGATAATTATGAACTACCGTGTATACAATGTTAACCAAATCTGGGCTTTACCCAAAACATTGTTCCTCTGCAATAACTGCTAATCTTAAACCATAAGGAATCAATCCAATGCCAAAGCATTCAAAGTTAATACATTTAGTTGCATAATATTTGTCTATATGTTTAAATAACTCTTGCAGATATTACACCAAATATAGTAAACATTTGTCAATGGTGATAGATAAGAGTTATCTCAAAGCCTAATTTTGGCCTCAAAGTTTTGATCTTATTGTCCCTATGTTTTCATAAGCTTCACAAAAGGCTCAATGTATTTGATTTTCAAAAAAATGAAATGTCCTCAGTCATTTTTTAAAGAAAGAGAGTTCTCTAAGAAAACACCTAACTCCTTGCTCAGACAATTTTTTATGAGCCTCCACTCAAGAATCTGTCATACTCCATTGTATCACAGAAGTGCTTTGGTTGACTTTGGATTTCATAACATAATCCATTAAAAATACATGTACTAATTGTTCAGAAGAGAGCAAAAGTACTTTTGTGCTTCAACAAAAAATACTAATAAAAGCTGGCTTTACACGTTTTAAGCTACAAGTGTTCAAGGACAAAGCATCCGTGGGCAGCCAGAATTCTTTCCTCGCCCTGTGTGTATGCTACATTCAATTGAGCTATAATTGATTTCATGTTATTATTACAGAAGAAAGCAAAAAATGTACTATAAATTTTATGAAAGAGAGACAGACAAACCAAGAGAAAGAAGTAGAGAAAGAGGCAAAGAAATAGTAGACACTAGGCTTATTAAGTTACAAATTTTCAAAGATATATTGACAATGTACCGAAAAGTACAAACACAAAATAAAAAATTGGAAATAATTAGAACATGAAATATATTAGGGAAACATAGACATACAAGTATTAACAGCTTCTAGTTGGGAAACTAGAAAGAGAGAAGCAAGTATGTTACGTCAAAAATTAAAACAAAACAGAGAAACCAGAATGATGTATAACTGTACAAAAA
>LOEQ01005457.1:66709-84433 GCA_001685075.1 Bramus lutescens | reverse complement strand
GAATGAATGAATGAATGAATGAATGAATGAATGAATGAATGAATGAATAAATAAATAAATAAAATCCTGATAATCATTTTTGCATGCTGGATATCCAAGCCACAGTCAATAACAATGTGTAATATACTTAAATATAAGTTACATATGTCACTAGAGCAGAAGCTGCAAAAGAAGATTCTTGTTATTTTGAGGTGGTATCTGGCATGAATAGCTTTTTGTTTATCCTTCTGTCCCATCTCCAGACATGTGGACCAACCTTAGGGACTTCGAAGATCACCCAGTTTAAAAGACACATCTTAAGTCTAGCAACAAAATGATCAACCACATCTTAAAATCTCTAGCTTTTCAGAAAGTTTCAGTTCCAGCTGTGGCCCTCCTCCAGCACACTGCCAGACACATCTTCACTGGTACCTACCCAGCCACCATGACCTGCTTAAACTCAAATGTGTATTTCTTCTTCCTCATTTAATCTTTTACAAGTTGCCTCAAACCTACCCAGGCAGTTCTGACCTCCCGAAGATTATAGATGAGAATCTGTGTATAATGATGGGCAAATTCCAGCATTTTGTTCAGGTTACTCTTGTTCTTTTATGCTAGGGGTGCAGGAAGGTGGGGCTTTGCAGTCTCTCTGTCTGAGAAAACTTACATGGAATCATCCACCAGGGTAGAAATATCTGCAGCCCCTCAAACAAAGCGTAGACCGACCACCTATAGCATGTTTAGCGTGTCTTATCTATTGTTCCGCAAAAGCCTTTCCTCTTTCTCTAAGCCTTTATGCTTCAATTCACAGCCATATCTTCCTTGTCTGGCTGTGTGCCATTACATGACTCATGACACTGGTTACAATAGTACCATGGTCTGGAAAAAAAAACAAATTTGAGTCATTTCTACCTATGCTAAATATCCAGAGTAGTTCTTTCCTGGGCTCTGCTGTTAAAAAACTGCAACGTCAAAGGTTGAGGCATTCTTTTGATTTACATTCCATCATTATTTAATAAGACCAGGTCCTACAGCGAGAGTTGCAACTGATTTTTAGCCAGTTGTCAGTACTAAAGATTGCTGAAAAATGCGCAAATACAACATTTGATGTGCCAGGAAATATTCCAAGGTTCATATTTCAAAATAATCAAAATTGTTTTCAAGAATACTTTAGAAAAGATAGTCTAAAACAAAAGAGAATTTTTTTTATAATGGAAGGTTGATGATTTTTTATAGTTTCTTTTTTCCTAGTAGTGTTTCCATCTGTAAATCATCTAGAAGCTAAGGCACTCAAATTAATAAATAATATGTTCTTTTTTCCACATTCATATTTATTTATGACAAAATTTTTGTATATTTGATGTAGTAAGAGGTTTAAAACAAATAAATCGGTTAGAACAACATTTTGTAATCAAAGTTATATGAATATTTCTCTGTATTTTCAAAAGAACATCACATATATTAATATTTTTTATTGTGACTCCAATGAGTAAGCTAATTAAAAGGACACGAAGCCATGGGTAGAGGGGATGGTGTACATTACCACTTGACCATATCTCATTCCTGATTATCTGGGAAAAATGATACAATCAGAAATATTTTCATTTTACTGATGTTTAGAAATAAAATTTTGGAAATATTATTAGTATAATTAGCTTTGGCCAAAGGCATGCTTCTTTTAGAAGATTTAAACATAGCTTAACCCAAGCAGTAAGGCAGAGCCCTGATGTGAAAGTCTTTTCCCCTTCCCATTCTGATCTTAAAAATAAGTGGGTCTAAATGAAACTCACACAATTTTGAAGTTCATATCAATCCTCAAACACAGAAGTTATATACCTATCCTTCAATCAAGGTAAAAATTATAACCCTGAGCTGCATTTCTATCAGAGAGAGGCAAATGTTGTGATTTCTGAACTGAAATCAAATTTAACTGGAATGATTCAATAAAAATGATGGTATCATTACGAATTTTGCACTTTTTCTTAAGGTTTGATTAGTCTAGACACCTGAGTTGAGAAATAACTGCTGTTTGATACTTCAAAGCAGGCTTGGAAACTTTGATTAAATATTTATGTTAAATGGAGATGACTTAAAATGTGTTCCAATCAAGACAGTAGCAAGCTGGAAATGCAGCTCTGTCAGTGTAAGTATCAGTTTAAAGCAATGTAATTTGAGGTTCACCCATCTTTAGAAAGATGGCCTTCAGACTGACATTCCTCAAATAAATTTGGGCAAGCTTTATTACTGTGGTAGCTTTCAAGGTCCTCAACATCTAAGGGTTCCCAGAAATTTTCAAAAACAGTGAAAAGAAATGATACAGGGCTTCTTTCTGTGTCCCCATCTCCTGTGTGAAAACAGTATATCATGTGATAACTTCACTCTTACAAACATAATTTTAAGATAACCTTTTAAGGTAAGTCTCATTCTTAATTTTTTCCTTTTATAAAATTTTTCAATCATGGTCTGATCCCTGATTTTTGATATTTAATGTGTTTGTTCTATTAAAAATAATCTTATTGGCCATTCTTTCATACTTGCTAAATCCATAAGATATTTGCATTGATATTCTAAGAAAGAACACTAGAAGCCATCACTTACTTAACTCAGTATCTTCATAGACATGTACATTTTTCCCTTTTTATCTTTCCAGCTCCCCATCATATATATGGAACAGTAACCTGTTAGAAATAGCTTCCATGGTTCCCTTGGATGCCAAAATATGCTGATATTGGAATCCCTTATACAAGATGTCACAGTATTTATTTCCGCACTTCCTCCCTCATAGTCGAAGTCATCTTTGAAAAACTTTCAATGCCTGATAGAGTGCTGTGGTACTGTACTTCCATGGGCAATGAGAAAACAAAGCCTGTCTGTTTATGAACATAAACATATGCAATTGTTCTGTCAAGTATTTTTGATTCTTGGTGGATTTAATCCATAGACACAGATGGTCAGATATGGTGGACTGGCTACATTGTCTATAATTTGTTTACTACCTGCCTGCACAGCTTCCCCAAGTTTCCTGTATAATCACAGCATCCACTGTGGCCTCAAAGTATAGTGCTTCTCACACTAGTTTTCCCAACTATAAGCACTATTGGCCAGTCACAGCCTACCCACGTGGTTCCAAATAGGTCTCAAGTAAAGTTTAGCTGCTATAAAACAACACTCAGAATGTTATAGATTATATACATACTTTGATAGTTTTGCAATTTCAGCATGCAGTTTCAACATTCTGCAATAGAGCCTTATAAATACTCTTTTTCATTTACTGCAAAAAGTGTGTACTTGCTTTATAAAATTCAAAGAACAGACTTTTTTTAAAGTGAAAATGAAAGGATGCCTAAATGTATCCTCACTCACTCAAGAGAAACCAATGTTAACATGATACTATGAAGCCATGCACATCCAGACAACACTAGTTGTGCTCAGGAGAAAAAAAAAGGAGGAAAGGGATAGAAAGAGAATTCTGTTCTAGATGTTTACCTTTTCCTTGAAGATTGAAGCATGCAGAAGAACATGTACAATATTCATATATGTGTGACATTATTTTGCTATACTTATTCATTATCAAACTTAAGATGAAACACTAATTAAAGCTGTATGATGAAGAGAAATTATCTGGTGTCACAAAGTATTAGTTGGTTTTCAAGACATTCTAAGTCATTTAAAAATAAGTACTTTAGTTGTGACTAATTTAATTGGAAATAAATATTGAGACACAATAATTATCATTTTTCATACTGCTCAGTTTTCATCTGGTGTCATTTCTAATGTTCTCAGAATCAACACTCTTGTTTTTTTTCAATAATTGAACAGTCTTTTTCACTGCTTCTTCATGATTTTAATTTATATGTAATTTTGATTGCCTTGACCTTGTATTAAACTTAGGTAAGCCTTCACCTTTTCTTCTTTGCTTATTTATTCAGTTTTCACATGTTCCAAATATAAAATTCCTGGAATAAAATAAGCCTCTGTATAATGTAATTTTTGTATCTAGGTCACAAGCCACAACTTCCTTGCCAAGACCTACCTGGAACTAACATGATCAAATGTCTGCTCCCATCTAGGACAAGAGAACATAATATGATGAGGGTGGACACTGTCTTCCATGTGAAGACAGAAGAGTGATAGTTAATGACTTGGCTAGAATGTGCTTGACTGCACCTGCTGGGAAGGCACATTGTGGATGTGTCAACATCTGTTTGACTCTGCTTCATTATTAGGATGGCATTGACACATTAATGTCACCTTAACCTCCAGCCATGAAAATGCATAACTTGCTCATAGAGAGAACACTGTGTGTGCAAGTTGCTCCCAAGCACTACAAGTTCCCAAGAGCTCTCCCTAATGTCTTAGGCATTGCTCCTTTACACATACATTGGTTGAAGAGAGAGTAAGGTAGGTATTTTCTTTCATTAAGTTGCTGAGTCCAGTGTTGAGTACCTTTTTCACTAGTGCAACACATATGATTCCCCTATCCTTTCAAGAGATAAGCAGTGGACACCCATGATGAATCTTCACACCTCTGAGACATGTCTATAAAATCTAAGAGCAGGTAAAATATATGGTATTCATCCTCACTGTCTCACTGATTATCTATTGATATATTTCAATAATAGTAATAATATTTTAAACATGTCTATGTTTATATAAAATATCTCTCATGCTAATCAATGTCATTTTAAGTGACATCAATAATTCATATCAAGTAATCAGAAATCTAGAACTTTTTAAAAATAGACTGTCTTGCGAAATTATTTTTAAAAATGACTTTACCGAAGGCCAAATGCTATGCATAATAGCTTACCTCAGGACTTGAGCTAAAAGAAATCGAATATGATTTGAAGATGCGATTTGGGTATCACATCATGGAACAGAAGCGTCTTATTCCATTTTTAGACATTGACTTGTACCCAGAATACACTGCTCCAGAATGGTGACTCAGATAGGAAAAGGATAACTCAAATTCTTTTGAATTCAGTGAACATTGTGAAGGAGGGTGGAGTAGATGGGGCTGATAAAGGAAGAAACAAAAGGAATTAGTAGTTGCCAAGTTCTAATGGTAAGGACCTAAAACCATGTAATGCAAGTTGACCACTACATACTATTAAGCTGAATTTGTTTTAGTATTCAGTGCTGTCATAATATATCTTTAATTATATGTGTACAATATCACAATAAACTAAATTAAGAAATAGAAACCAAGCCTATGGTTTTAATTAACATAAATAAAATATTTCTAATTTGCTCCCATTTAATTAGATTTCCAATGGTAATTTTTTTCTTTCTCATGCAATGCTTGTCACTATAGATTATTTAATGTGATGTTGGCCAGCTATGCAGCAATATGATCTGTGCATGTCATAGCAAATATGTTCTAACTGGCCCTGGCTCTGCTTGATACACACAGATGCTCTCCATGCTCCTCCAAGTCAAAGCTATTGATATTCCCATTTCACTCAGTCATCCAAGAAGTTCAACAAATAATTACGCAAAAAGAATATACTTTGCCTTCAGTGTAATAAATTCTTTATTTTGTCATTCAACCAACTAGACCGAAATAAATTACACCTGTATAAACATGTTGTATTAGTTTCTTATCTTGATATTCTAAAAGATAGACTATATTATACTGACATCTGAGAGGTTATTAAACAGTCCCCTATCATGACAAAACAAAACAAAATCACAACCAATAATCATAGTCATCTGCCAAGTTAATAGCACTTGCTGCTCTTCCAAAAGGCCCAAGGCTGAATCTCGAACCCTCACACCAGGCAGAACACAACCACATATAACTCAAGCCCAAGGGGTCTGGTACCAACTTCTCATATCTGTAAAACACAACACACAGATACATATGCATAAATATAAGAAATAGCTATGAAGGTTTCTTCAGTTGACCTGAGCTCAGAATTAAGAAGTAGTAATAATTAATAAAAATAAGAATAATAATTTTGAAATCAGTGAGAAACTAGGAAAATATTGTTACATGGAAAAAATTAATAAATATTACCAAAAAATTCTGGGAAAATTTTAGGGGTTTACTGACTGTATGATACAATTTATAGAAATTAAAAGACGTCAAAACATGAGGGGGAACGTGAACCAGAAAGAGTACTAGAGATTAATTACAGCTTTATGTAGAATTAATAAAATTATCAGGTTTTTCTCTAATTATTTTAGAAGCTATAAAGAGCTTGTAAAATGCATAAAAATAAGGCAAAAAGACAATTTCCCACCTATGATCTACATCTAATATTATTTAATTTTGAAGGTAGATTAAAGAAATTTTTACCCTTGAAAGTTACCCAATGTTTTCCTTCCACTGAGCCATTTCTATAAGAATAAAATAATCCATAGAAAAGAGGTAATGAATAAGAAATAGATACACATAGAAGAAATGAAAAAAGACACAACCAGTGTAAAAGAAAATAAGAAATTCAAAGAGTAATGAAGAAAACCCCAGGGATACTGCTGAAATGCAGTCTTTCAGAGTAATTTAGATACATGTGCTCCATAGTGATGGAGATCAGGAAATGTGTATTTTAAAAAGGAGAATTAAGAAATAAAGATTAGCTTATTTGCTGATGGTTTGAAGAAGATTTACATAATTATAAAATAAATTTTGTCTATTGGAATCTAAGGAAAAGGAGGAAATGATAATGATTAATTACAGGTAAATCAAAACTCAGAAAGAACATCAAATACTGAATTATCAGTTAATTCTAACAATGTATATATAATGATATAAATATGCATAAATAAAAATAATTTATAAAATACTTAATGCAACTATGGCAATGGTATGGAGAGAAATATTTCATAATCACGATAAAAGATAGACACTCGTTTCCTTCATAAGAAGTCAATAAATTAGTTCAAATACTATTAAAAGTGAAATTTTCAAGGAAACATCATAAACATATAGCTTAGAAATATTCAGAAAATGTGGAAAGATTCTGAAGAAAGAAAAATGGGGAAAATCTAATTATATAAGGAAGATGTGGTGCAGATCATTAGTTTTGAAAATGTACCACTATCACCTTCTGTTGTGGTAACTAAAATTAGGAAAAAAAAATAGTGTTGGATTTTATAAAGCAATGTTGAGAAGACAAATTAATTAATGGTTTTGTCTGCTCTGTCTTGCAACCTAGCAGACACAATGATCTCCCTAAGAAGGAAAACTGAGGGATACCAGCAAGCACACAACTACTTATGTCAGAAAACAATAGGACTTCATGGGACAAACTGAAAGCAAACTTGTTTGCTGTACTTTGGGATTTTATATGTTTCAATTATTTTCTTTATTACAGCCTTTAAAACTTTCATACATGTCTTCCACGAATCTTCCTCATATCCACATTGCACTCCAGCCCCTCCAGTATTTCATTGATCTCCCCAACATATCTCATTCTCAATACCATGTTTTATTTTGTTTTGTTTCACTGAGCCCAGTGGCGGTACCCACATATGCATGGGTACCAGGTCATCCACAGTAGCATATGTTATCAAACAATGACAGCCATCCAAAAGCAGAGTGATACCTTTCTCAGCAGCCAACAACTGCCCAAAGCTCTATGTCAGATATGCAACTTCGGAATCCCATCCCCACGCTATTATTTTCAACTGACCAGATCTAGTAACGGCCTTATGCAGATAACCCTATCTGCTGTGAGTTCATATATACAGCAGTCATGTTGTTTCCCTTATATATTTTGTGGCCTCTCCTCTGAAATACTCTTTGAGATTTGTAGAGGCGGTAGTGACTTTATATATAAATGCCCTATGTATGCTAGACCCATTGACAGTGGCTTACTCTTTTTTCTTTTTGTTGATTTTATTGAGCTATACATTTTTTTTCTACTACCCTCCATGCCTCTCCCCTCTCCTTCAACCCTCCCCCATGGTCCGCATGTTCCCAATTTACTCAGGAGATCTTTCTACTTCCCATGTAGATTAGATCCATGTATGTCTCTCATAGGGTCCTCATTGTTGTCTAGGTTTTCTGGGATTGTGATTTGTAGGTTGGTTTTCTTTGCTTTATAATGTTTAAAAACAAGTTATGAGTGAGTACATATGATAATTGTCTGTCTGAGTATGGGTTACCTCACTCAATATGATGTTTTCTAGCTCCATCCATTTGCCTGCAAATTTCAAGATGTCATTAATTTTTTCTGCTGTTTAGTACTCCATTGTGCAAATGTACCACATTTTCCTTATCCATGCTTCAGTCAAGGGGCATTTAGGATGTTTCCACATTCTGGCTATGACAAACAAGGCTGCTTTGAACATAGATGAGCACATGTCCTTGTAGTACGATTGAACATTCTTGGGGTATATGCCCAAAAGTGGTATTGCTGGGTATTGAGCAAGGTTGTTTCCTAATTTTCTGAGAAATCACCAGATTGATATCCAAAGGGGCTGTGCTAACTTGCACTCCCACTAGCAATACAGAAGGGTTCCCTTTACCATATAACCTGCCCAGCATAAGCTGTCATCAGTGTTTTTGATCTTGTCCAATCTTATAGGTGTAAGATGGAATCTCACAGTTGTTTTGATTTGCATTTCTCTGATGACTCAGGATGTTGAGTGTTTCCTTACGTGTCTTCCAGTCATTTTAGATTCCTCTGTTGAGAATTCTCTATTTAGGTCTGTACTCCATTTTTTCTTGGATTATTTGTTCTTTTGATGGGCAATTTCTTGAGTTCTCTGTATATTTTGGAGATCAGACCTCTGTCTGATGTGGGGCTGGTGAAGACCTTTTCCCATTTTGTAGGCTGCTGTTTTGTCTTGTTGAGCATGTCCCTTGCTTTACAGAAGCTTCTCAGTTTAAGGAGGTCCCATTTTTTAATTGTTTCTCTCAGTCCTGTGTTATTGGGGTTATATTTAGGAAGTGGTCTCCTGTACCAATGCATTCAAGTGTACTTCTACAGCGGCTTATTCTTAGCACTTTGAACAGTAATGACTTATATAATAATAATCTTATATACAGTCTGAATAATCAACTGAAGAATTTTTTCTCGTTAAGACTATTTCAGTCTCAGCATTTCTTTATTATTTGTACTTCTTTGTCTAGGGTTGGAGCTTCACAAGATTTCTTCTTTCTGTGTTAACATATCTATTGTATAATCCTTGTTTAAGTCCTGTTCAGAAGATCAGGTTGCTGAGACTTTCTGAGTGTAGATTCTCTGACAGTTCCAGGAGGCACAATCTCACAGCAAACTTCCTGTTCCTCTGACTCCTTCAGTCTTTCTTTACCTTTTTATGTGATGATCCCTGAGCCTTAGGTGCAGGCATTCTCTTGTAAATGTACCAGTTGAAAGCCTCCTCCCTGAGAACCTGCAGAAGGAGCTGTGGGCTGCTTCCACCTGGCTCCCTGCTGCTGGCTAGCTTTAGGCAAAGTAGTTACATGGAAACTGTATTCGTTTAAACACTGCCTGGCCCATTATATCTAGTCTCTTGGTCAACTCTCACATATTAATTAACCCATTTCTGTTAATGTATATCGCCACTTGACATTGGCTTACCGTCATGAGTCTAACCACCATCTGTCTTGGGTAGGAGAGTCATGGCATCTGCCTGACTCTGCTTTCTTCCTCCCACAATTCGGCTCTGTCTTCCCCACCTACCTATGTTCTGACCTGTCAGGCCAAGCAGTTTTCTTTATTAATTAACCAATGAAAGCAACAGTTAGATAGAAGACCCTCTTACATCAAGGACCAGTTTGTATGGAACCATAACATGCTATGCAAACTTCTAAGGGAGGAGAACAAACAAGAGTCCTACTTAGCTATGACACCTAAGAGTCATGGTGAACAGTATGGCATAATAACCCTAGGGGTGTAAGAGTGGTATATTTATCTTGGTAGTAACCAAGAGCTCTCTAATTGGACTTAAAGCCTACTCAAAAAGTGGGAAATCATTCCTTAAACAGGAAACCTAGATGATTACTTGGGGCTAGTCATGGTTCTTGGAAGAGAATTTGAAATTGCCAATTTACTACACTAGTATAATTCCTAACTAGATTCTGAATATTTCTCCTTATATAACCAAAGAAAAAATGTAAGTCTCGACATCATTAAATAAGCATCTTTGATCAGCAGATAGAGACTATTAAAGTAAACCACAACTGATCAAAATGCAGAGAACAAGGGATTGTATGGTGCCTAGCCTAAATGAAATATACCATATAGTTTGATCTAATGCATTTTGTATTCAGAGAGCTCTTTTGTGATGGACCTTGAATATTGCAATATTTATCTACAAGGCAAAATGTACCCACTGCAGCAATAATGATAATACTGTTTATGAAGTTAACCACTATCTTAACAAGAGTTGAGGCCTACTATATAGGGAATTTATATATGGTACTGTAAACATGGTCAAAACTCATGACTTGTGAGTTCATAGGCTTAAGGTCAGAACTTAATGATATTATTTGACTAAATAGTCATTTTGTCATGCTGTCTTTTAAATATTTATATTGGTACCAATTTATTTGTGCTGCTTTCAGAATTGGTTAGAGAAGTCATTAATTTGGCTTCTCTATAATGTTCTAAAAATAGTGAGTTCAGAAGACACAGGTAACTAAATACACAAAGGATATCATCTCAAGGTAGACAAGGAATCCTTTCACTTCATGTGCATTATTTGTATTTTATTTTTACTTCATATTTTTAAAGAAATCAATAGGCAGAGATTGAAGTAGAAAATTAGAACTCCTTATGGTAACACATCTAAACTAATCCTCATTAGAGGGATAAAGAAAAACATTCATGTGTATATCATGTGGAATAAGATAGGAAGTTTCCATATCTTCATGATCCAGGTCTTCATTTGATTTTTTTTCCAAATTTCCAGTTTTGAAAGAGCTGCAGCTTTTTAAATTACTCCTTGCATTAGTAAAACATTCTACTCAGCACATGGCATTCCAGATTCATGTAACCAGGGAAGAAATGTTATAAAAATTAAACAACCGAAAAGGATGTGAAGCCAGGGAGAATAATCCATTAATTCAATGATATTACCACTTCACAACACATAAAATGCTATTGATACTCATTACAATAAATAAAGAATATGTACAGTTGATTGAGATATCAATTTTCTTTTGAAAATTCTAAAGGAATGTGTCAATATTTGGTGTGGGACAATGTTCTGTATTCTGTCAATTATATTTTAAATAAATGCTGATTGGCCAGTAGTCATGCAGGAACTATAGGCAGGACAACCAGATAGGAAGTAGAGGCAGGTCAAGGAGAACAGGAGAATTCTAGAGAAGAGGACACAGTCCTTTACCCAGCCACAGAGGAAGCAAGATGTGACTGCCTTGCTGCAAAAGGTACCAAGCCATGAGGCTAACATATACTAGAAAATTGGGCTAATATAAGTTTTAAAAGTTAATAAAAAGCCTGAGCTAATGGGCCAATCAGTTCATAACTAATGTAGACCTCTGTGTGATTTCTTTGGGACTTAACAACTGCAGAAACCAGGCAAGACAGAAACACTGACAACAAGCAGGCTCTCATGTTACAAGTATTTTGTGGTGTATTTTATCACTATAAGAGGCTAAACTGAGTGAATATTTTAAGACATTTTTGCTGGCGTTAATGTAAGAAAGGGTTCAAATTAAATGGTTAGCCCAATAAGTGTAACATCTTGAAAATATTCCAATAACTACAAGTGTATATATATANATATATATATATATACCCTACTTAGCAAAGTTCATAATTGATTATATCTCAGAAAATGTAATACAATTATTAGCATTTTAAGAAATCTCCCATAGAGTTATTATGAATCAAATACATTTTAGATTGATGATGAAATATTTAAACTATAACTTCCTAAGTAGGGAATATTTGAGAATTTAACATTTTAACTTAAAAATCAACAGGTCTAACTTCAGAGTGTCCAAACTTCATAATATAATAATTAGGCATTAAATCATTTATTGAAACACTTATTCGTTTGCATGTAAATATAAATTTTAAAGTAAATGTTTACTAGGTACTAAAAATACAGGTGAATCAAACATATATTCTTTGTTTCTCATGTTTATTATGGAAATTTACGTTTCAAAATTATTCTATGAATAGTAAAGTTATATAAGATAAATATGCTTGCCACAGAATGTGCAAATGCTAATTCACGAGACCCATACACCCAGAACTCAGTTATGTTTTTAATGTGTTCAATATGAAGGAGTGCCTCTTTCATATAGGAAAGTTGTTTACCAATTTCATAGTTACCACTCATCCAAACAGATTGAGCCAACACTTCACAAATATACCTCATCAGAGGCAGTAGGAATATTGTCAAAAGTCACTCTCTTGACATTTTGTGAATTGCAGATTTACCCATTACTGTCAGGGAAGACCCTAGATGGGGTCTGAATGTCATGATTACTTCAATATACTTTTCTTCAAATATGAAGAGTGCACAAATCTTATGGATCACAGCAGAGTTTATAAGTCTCTGAAATCATTATACATGGTTTATCACAAAGTATTTATGTTGCCATGAGGAGACAGATAAAGGACCATTGCGAACATCAACTTCCATACAAGAGAGAAGAAAAATGGTGACTTCCAATGTTTAAAGTGTAACTCTAGACCAGAGTACTTCATGGTGTGCTGTGAAGTTAATCTGAGCATTCTACTCCTCAAGGGCGTCCTCCAACAAGTGTTTTACTAGGGAATATTCCAAGTGAGTTTTCTTTATAGATGACTTCTTCCAAATGTTGACCTCACTAGAGGCTATGTTGAAAATAGTTTTAAGTAAAGTTTCCTCAATTTATACTGACTGAGCAAGTAAATATATCCTGCAAAAAATGCCAAAATTGTGGTTAAAAAAAGCCTCTCATAACAATTTAGGTCATGAGTTTACTTACATATATTTTACTTATCAGGTTTTAGGTGTGAGTGAGGCCTGAATGGTTATCAACACACCTCAATAGTGAAGTTTTGCACTCAGTAAACCTTAGCACACATATTGCACAAATTCACAGGGGAGTGAATTGTTTTCTTGCATTGGGAGGAATCTTTGGGCTGTGGTACAGAAGAGGAGGCAAGTTAGGGACGTGTGTCATAAGGAGATGTGACTTCTGGAGGAGTGCACACCTGGCAAAGAGAGGCCCTGAACTTCAGGGAACTTATGAATAAATTCAACTTTAGAAGTACTTTTAGATCAACTTTTTTTAGACAATACATTTTATGGACTGATTAGCATGTTTAAATTTAGTGTTAGTCATTAGAAATGACAATTAGATTTCACTTGTATGACATGGAAGGGAGGCAGAATTTTGAAAGAAAAGGAAAACATATCATATTTCTCCAGAGTATTAAGCATTCTGAAAAAAAGCCTCATAACATTTGACAAAACATATCTAATATTCCGTAAAATAAAATTTTAAAAACTGAGGCATAGTTTATTAGAAATATATGATATATACATTTGTTTGCCTCTGACCTGGAGGTTTTTTTAATCTGCAAAGAGAAAGTTTTAAAATGTTATTATGTATATATCTAATTTTCAAATTAACAGGAAACTGTAGGAAATATATCAGTTTTATGCAAGATAAATAAAAGAGGTAGAAACAATTCATAATTATCTTGGGAAATAAATGGTATCTAATAAAACAGTAACTTGAAATTATAATGTACTCTATCTTATTCAGATTAATGAATGGATACTCTGTTTTCAATAATTCAGTCACTTTATAGAATATCAATCTTAATTGTATGTCTTCATGGCATTTCCAAGTAATATAAACATTGACAAAATTAACATATACATATACTTGAAACTGTATATTGACCAAAGAATAACTGAGAGATAAAGCTCACTTATTAAAATAGTCACAACATTAAAAATTTCAGTTTCTCATTGTACTGTAAGAAGCATTTTTTATTTTATTCCTGAGTAGAGTTCAACTTATTGCCAGGTATATGAATAATGATTGCTTCCTGTAAATAATGTAGGAAGTTGACTTGGTTAAAGTCACTTTTACTGTATATGATTGACTTCTATTATGTATAGAAACAGTGCTCTAACCTCTCAAAATAGGGGAAATACTTATAGTAATGTATGCATTAAAATAATCTAAGAACTATTATTTTCAATTATGGGTTAGATTGCCTTTCTTTGTTTTGCAATTGTAAAACTAATCTATCTTTATATACAGATTAATGAACCTAAAGACAAACACCTGACTTTAGAAAGGTGCTTGTAATTAACTTACTTTAAAGAATAGTTAAATAATTGAATAAAAATTCAATTCTACCAATTTAATTTGTGAAACAATAGCAACAAAAATGCAGCTTCATAGTTTCTGCCTTAAATCAAGACTTCTATGTATTATGGCTTCTACTACAGTTAAAAGAAAATATTATCTACTACTTAAATATGTCAAATCCACACTTAGATTTCAATATGGAGGAATGAAATCAGTTGTATTCAGAGAGAAGAAATTATCTAAATAAAGATTTAGATACCACTCGGTTGGAAAAACCCAGAAATAAAAGAGGGACAGAATTATAGAGTTGAATGACTGAATTCTGAAACCCAACACAACCCAGAGGTCCCTATATTTTCCTGTGTGGCTGCTCTCATCAAATCTATCTGTGCCCTCCATGCATTTCATGGTTGTTTTCTGCCAGTCCAGCTAGTCCCTCCAAGTTTCTGTGTGGCTGTTTTTTGTTGTTTGAGAACAGTTTAGTAACACTTTTTACTGGTTAGTTGTTGAAAAAAATTTAAATCTTTGAAGAAAGAAATTGAAGAAACCAGGAAATGGAAAGATCTCCCATGCTCAGAGTAGGTAGAAGTAACATAGTAAAAATGGCAATCTTACCAAAGGCAATCTACAGGTTCAATGCAATGACCATCAAAATCTCAACAAAATTCTTCACAAACCTCAAAAGAATAATACTCAACTTCATATGGAAAAACAAAAATCCCAAGAAAGCAAAAAACAATTCTATACAAAAAAAAAATCCTGGAGGAGTCACAATCTCTGACTTCAAACTCTACTGCAAAGCTACAGTACTAAAAACAGTTTAGCATTGGCATAAAATCAGACAGGAGGAGCAATGGAACTGAACTGAAGACTCAGCTATTAATAAATATGCCTACAAATACTTGATTTTTAAAAAAGAAGCAAAAATTATAAAATGGAAAAAGAAAGCCTATTTAACAGATGGTGCTAGTATAACTGGATATTAACTTTTAGAAGAATGAAAATTGATCCATTTCTATCACCATGCATAAAACTCAGTCCAAATGACTTGAAGGCATCAACATAAAGCCAACCACACTGAACCTCATGGAAGAGAAAGTGGGAAATACATGTGAAAGCATTGGTGCAGGAGATCACTTACCAAATATAACCCCAATAGCATAGACACTGAGTGAAACAACTAATAAATGGGACCTCTTGAATCTGAAATCTTCTCCAAAGCAAAGGACATGGTCAACATGACAAAATGGTAGCCTACAGAATGGAAAAAGGATTCACCAACCCCACACTGGACACAGGTCTGATCTCCAAATTATACGAAGAAATCAAGAAATTGGACACCAAAAGAACAAAAAATCCAATAAAAAAATGGAGTACAGACCTAAACAGAGAACTATCAACAAAGGAATCTAAAATGACTGAAAGACACTTAAGGAAATGTTCAACATCCTTAGAAATCTGAGAAATGCAAATCAAAATAAGTGTGAGATTCCATCTGACACTTGTAAGAATGGCCAAGATCAAAAACACTGATGACAACTTATGCTGGACAGGTTGTGGGGTAAAGAGAACACTTTTGCATTGCTAGTGGGAGTGCAAATTGGTGCAGGCTCTTTGGATATCAGTATGGTGATTGTCATAAGAGACCACTTCCTAAATATAACCCCAGTAGCACAAACACTGAGAGCAACAATAAACAACTGGACCTCCTGAAACTGAGAAACTTCTATAAAGCAAAGTACACGGTCAATAAGACAAAAAAGAAAAAAAAATCAGCCTACTGATTGGGAAAATATCTTCACCAACCCCACATCAGACCATCAGACAGAGGACTGATCTCCAAAAAGTATCGAGGACTCAAGAAATTAGACAACAAAATACCAAATAGACCAATTAAAAATGGGGTACAGGTCTAAACAAAATTTTCAACAGAAGAATCTAAAATGGCTGAAAAACACTAAAGGAAATGTTCAAAATCCTTAGGTATCAGGGAAAAGCAAATCAGAACAACTCTGAGATACCCTCTTACACTTGTCAGAATGGCTAAAATCAAAAACACCAATGATAGCTTATACTGGAGAGGATGCAGAGTAAGGGAAACCCTCCTCCACTGCTGATTGGAATGCAAATTTGTACAACCACTTTGGAAAGCAGTAAGGTGGTTTGGAAAGCAGTAAGGAAACTGGGAATCAACCTACCACAAGACACAAGACCCAGCAATACCACTCTTAGGCATATACTCAAAAGACACTTATACTACAAGGACATTTGTTTAGTTATATTCATAGCAGCATTATTTGTAATAGACAGAACCTGGAAAAAACCTAGATGCCACTCAACTGAAGAATGAATTAAAAAATGTGGTGCACTTACACAATGGAGTACTACTCAGCCATTAAAAAGTAATAACATCTTGAAATTTTCTTGCATATAGATGAACTAGAAAAAATCCTGAGATGACCTAGGTCCAGAAAGATGAGCATGGTACGTACTCACTCATAAGTGGATACTAACTGTAAAGCAAAGGATAATGAGCCTATAGTCTATGACTCCAGAGAAGCTAAGTAACAAGGAGAACCATAAGAGAAACATATGTAGATCCTCCTGGGAAGGGAAAATAGAGAACATCTCCTAAGAAAATTGAGAACATGGGGGTTTGTGGAAAGGAAGAGCAGAAGGGGAAGAGGAGAGGAGGAGAGAGAAATGTGATCTTGAGAGAATGGTGTGGTTGAGATTGGGGAAGGGCTGAAACCGAGAGCAAAGAAAGAGATATCTTGATTGAGGGAGCCATTATGCGACTTGCAAAAAACCTGACACTAGAGAAATTCCAAAAATCCATAAGGATTACACCAGCTAAGTCCGTAAGCAATAGTGGAGAAGGTTCCTGAGTTGGCAATGCCCTGTAGTCAGATTGATAACTATCTTAATTTTTTTTTTGGACAGAGGGAATATGAGATTTATTTTGTTTTTGTTTTAATGTGGCATCTATTTAATATATTTATTTATTTTTTACTTTTATTAAAAATATCCACCTCCTCCCCTCCTCCCATTTCACTCCCCCTCCCCCCACTCCTTCATCCCCTCCCTCTCCAGGCCAAAGATCAGTCAGTGTTCCCTGCCCTGTGGGAAGTCCAAGGTCCTCCCTCCCCCCTCTATCCAGGTCTAGGAAGGGTAAGCATCCAAATAGACTAGGCTCCCACAAAGCCAGTACGGGCAGTAGTGTAGTGATGAGGCAAGGAGGAGCAGTGGGCTGCTTCCCGCCATCCGGCTCCCAACTAGCTTTACCCAAAATAATTACATGGAAGACTGTATTCACTTAAGCACTGCCTGGCCCATTATATCTAGCCTCTTCTTGGCTAGCTCTCACATCTCGCTTAACCCACATCTAGTAATTTGTGTATCACCACGGGGTCGTGGCTTACTGGGAAGATTCTAACCCACATTCGTCTTGGGATGGAGCTTCATGCATCTGCCTGACTTGGCTTTCTTTCTCCCAGCAT
>LOEQ01005457.1:42072-53553 GCA_001685075.1 Bramus lutescens | reverse complement strand
ATTCAGTATAGATAGATAATCTTCGACCTCTTCAAAGAGCTGTAGAAAATGGCCTTTAATCTAACCTAGAGTTCCATGGTAGTGAGACACAATCGCTCTGGGCAACACCGACTTTTCCTGAGAGAATGTTGAGCACCAAAGACATTACACCTGGAGCCTTTCTTCTTGGCAGAACTTGCCTTTGGGCAAAAAAAAAATGCCCATACTTCAACCACCGACAGAGATACAGAGTATCCGTAAATGGATAAAACAGGACTGCAATATCCTGCCAAGACAGGGTAAGATAGTTTTGAAAAGTTTCTTGCCTTTGAAAATGGTGTGTCAGTTACATTAGGTCCTAGCCAAAGTTGCTTCAATACTGCAAATGTGTCTTTGGGTGGTTGCCCATGTAGCCAGTTGTCTCTGTGATTTGTTGCATGCTTTGGAAGTTCCTAATTACTCAGGTAACATTATTTCCCTTCTCAGATCTTTGATGGAGTTGAAGACTATATAAACGTAGTTACTTTCCTCTTATGACTTAGCTAAGTTATTTATTATACAAGACTTAAGTTAGTTAGAATAGTATATTTGTACTTATTGTATAAAATTTTGTAGTAGGTTTAGAACTTTCTTTCTTAAACAAAAGGGGGAGGAGCTGCAGGAGCTCCTTCTGCTCCTTCAGCCAATAGCTGCTAAGACACCAGCCCATTGGGGCGTGGTCTCTCTCTCTAAAAAAAGCAGCAACTGTCCTCTGCTTGCTCTCTTGCTTCCGGCTCCACTTCTGGCTACTAGGCTCCTTTCATGATCGTGCAGAAGGCTGTTGTCTGCGACTATGATCTGTAAGTTTTTCCCCTTTAAATAAATAACCACTCTTACGCCTCCAGACCCTAAAACATTTGTATTGCTCTGCATTCCTACCAAAAGATTTGAGAGTAATTCTTTAACACATTTATTACTGCTTAGCAACTGTTATAATATCTTTATTTCTTAAAATTATTAGGTAAAAAATAATATCTAATGCTATTCATGTATGATACCATAATTTACTATGTATTAATTTTTATATTTGTATTACTTATTTGTATTTCATCTTCTTTGAATTGGGTTTTGAACATTAAATTACTTTTTCAAAGAAAAGGTCTTATATTCATTTGCCTTTCATTGAAATTAAAATCTTTTCTTTATTAATGCAAATACTTCTAGCAATCTACATGTAGCCCAATATCTCAGTTTTCTGTGTTGTTCACATAGGTCTTCAGTTTAGGATAAAAGGATATCCCTATCTAATTTTATGTAACATTTTCAATTTTTACGTATAAGCTTAAACATTTCACTAGGTTTCAAATAGTCCTTAGTAACTTTCTGTGGCCATGAAAGACCAGGAGCTAGAATAATGGCTGTGCCAAAGTTCTCTTTCCTTTTCTTTTCAGCCACTCCCACTAATTCTGCTTACACCAAGAAGTTTTTTTTTTGGTGATTTTTGCATTACTAAAAACCATAAAAATATTTTAGTGCTCCTTTATCTAACCAAGCATATCCATTCCTTGTCCAAAAATCTCTTTTATCACTTTATGTTTGAACTCTATTCACACATTTGAATTTCTGACTTTGAACCTTTCCTCTGTGTTTATATGCCTTTCCTGGGTGATTTCATCAAGCAAATGTATAGCTATTGACATTCACAAAATTATATTCAATTTTCTTCCTCTTTTAATCGTTGTTTCATCTCTATGGATGAACTTTCCTCAAATCAGCGCAAAGAATAGATGCTGGAGGGGGGAACCTCCCTGGGTTTTGACTCTTGCTTCTGGTCACTGCTGTGTGACATCAGGAAGGTCATTGTAACTCTTCATGTCTTAATTTCTTTTCTTGGAAAACAAACCTACTGATAAATGCCCACATCAACTGGGAAGAAATTTCAAAAGGTATTCATGTATAAAGATCTTTGAATAAAACGTGTGCTGCATTTGTTGGATACCATTATTTAATGATATCATATGTTAATATAACTGATTTTATCTTGTACCTTTTTACTTTGTAAATGAAATTTAAAATTCCCTATGTTTTATAATTTGAAAAGCTTTAAGACTATTCTGTAACATAGCCTTCTCTCTAAGCTGTGATGAATAGGTTTTTTTTTCTTTTCTCCCAAGCAATTTTATCTTGGCACTTATGAAGTCTTTGGATCTGAAAGCATTTGTTTATTCAGTTCTAAAAATATGCCAACAAATAATTCTTAGAGTTAGCTACTCAGCTTTCTCCCTGTTCATCACAGGGAACTCTAGATATGCAGAAACCAGAACTTTAGGTAGATGCTCCATGTCACTTCCCTTGCTTTTTTTTATACCTTCCTTCTCCTTTTCCAATTATGTCCAGATCACTAACTCCTCACCTAAGCAAGGGCTGCCTTTGTTGTGTGTTGTCATGGCAGTTTTGTTTGAAATTTCCCAGATAAATGAAGTTGCTTTATAAATGATTCTCCCCTCATTTCTCAGAGTGAGCAACGCACTTCAGGGATACAAACATATCATTATCAAACTCTTTACTCTAACCAAAGACAAAATGAAGTTAATGAAGATGGCTGTGTTGCAAAAGATAGGAATGTTTCAGAAAAGAGAAGGCATATCTGGGATCTTGTGGGTGAGATGGATATGTAAACTTTGAGAAATGATGAAGACGGTTTTTATAACCAGATACCAGATATTATATATACCAGTTATCTTTATTGATAACTGATTGTAGATGGATTGGTTTGTTTTTTTTTAAATGTTTCTCTGTTCCTTTGTCATAGGGAACAACATTTTTCATGGATACAAACTTTTTTCTAAGCTAAAGCTATCCTGACTGTTTGTGACAGACTTAAGTGATGAAATTATAGCAATAGACCACACTAAATCCTACAAACTGTGGAGATAACTATCTTCTTATTACCTTTTGTTGATAATCCCTATATGACTAATGAGAAGGAACCGGTGCCTAGGACACACATAGCTACTCCGGGTGTCTTATTTTAAGTACATTACAAAGTTACATATAAAACCTTATTGTCATTCATCAACCTACTTGTGGGAGTTCATGTGTCCAAATAGCTGTAGTTTTGTTTCTAGATTACTTTTAATATTCAAGGAAATAACACCAGGACTCACTCTGCCTGAGTTCCATCCTCTGCTTCCACTGAAAGGCTTGGACATCTAGAGCTTTCCAGATAGAGTTAAGTTCACAGAAGTTTGGAGACTAGACATGTTCAAATTATGGTGTCCAGGAGATGACTCTCTATTTATAGTGACATATGGGTCTTCCACAGTCATTCTGTGAAGAAACGTAAAGCAATCTTTCCAATATTCATAAGTAACCGGTCTGTCTGAGAACCTCTAAAATCAGGAAATATAGGTTATGTAGAATAGTACACTCTTTTTTGCTTGTTTCTTTCAACTGATTCTTTAAATTTTAGTAGTGGTAATCTGATAATTATAATAAAAATAACTTTATAATTCAGAAAAAGTACATAGGGGCAACTCCGTCAAAAGGCATTCAGCATGTTACATTTAAATGCACAAAATTTTAGAGTAGCTGGAACCCATAGAGAGACAGCCAGCATTTCACTTGAGTGGCCGTGCTAATGCTAGGCCTAGAGCAAAACATCCAACAATCAAATGAGCTTGTCTAAGTGGCTTAATTGAAAGGCCACTCACTGATGATAAGAAATATAGTACATTGTAAGAAATATATTTTAAGAATTTTAACCTTTAATATTTGTGCAGCCTTCGTGGGAACAAAAAAAGGACATTTACTTAGGGCTCACAGGACTGCAGTCAAGAGACAGAGAATGAAGTAGTCTTGGGTATGTGCTTCCGAGTTTTACAAAATGAACACTGTATTTAAAAGGTCAAACTGGCAAAAGTAAAATATTCAAGGGATGTTGCGTCAGTTGTTTGTCAAGGATTTTGAACTTCTTTTAGCTGTATATAAGTTTCATCCTTGGAACAGAAGAAAGTTGTTCACAGAGCTCTCCGGCATTTTCATAGAGAGAAGCATGCTTAAGCTCCACAATTTTACAGAGAATAGGAGGTTCCAGAAATTGGGGATTTGATCAGGGACCAAGAAGGTAGCTTGCAATTTAGGGAACAAAAATATCCAAGCATTAAATCAAAGGTCATGTATATACGTATCAGACCAAATTTCCATTGTGAGACATCATTCCATTTCTTATTGATAATGAAATCATCAACAAGAAGACAGAATAACATAAACTTTTGCAAAGAATGAAAATACAGTTGCAAATGCTACATAGATATCACATAATAGGAGATTGTTGTATATAACTTAATTTACAAAGGTAGCAAACACAGAGCCTACACAGATCTGCACCAGGCTCTCTGTGTACATATTATAGCTATTAGCTTAGTATATTTGTGGGACCCAAGACTGTGATAGCAAGTGGGTTTCTTACTCTTGTAAATGCTATTGGGAGTCTTTTCTTTCTGTTGGGTTGCAACATCTAAATTCTACCCAATAGTTTTTGCTTCATCTTATGTTTTAGTTTGTTATACTTGATAGTTCTCTCTTAGAAACTGGTTCTTTTATAATGACAAACAGGAAGGGAGTGAATACAGATGGGAGAGGAAGCAGGGAGGAACTGTGTAAAATACAGGAAAAAAACTGAAATTAGGATATATTGTATGAGAAAAATATATTATAAATAAAAGGAAAAATAAATGAAAAGCTTTAATCATGCAGGCTGGAACATACCTAAAATCTTAGCATGGGACTGAGGGAGGAAAATCTTAGACTCTGTAGTCAAACCTTATTTCAAAGAAACTTAAGGGCTTGGAGTTTAATTCATTGATACATCCTTGGCTAGTATTGTTGAGGCCTCAGTCCTACTTGAATTTTACCCAAAAGTTCACATTTTATTGGTGTCAAGCAACAAAATTACCGTAGTAAAAGATTATTGAGAAAGGTGTGCCATTTACAAAACTAGCATGTTTCTTATTGTTCCTCTATGTATCTTCAATTCCAATCATGCAATTCATAAACCATTTTACCCTTCAGGGAGGAAAGATGAAGATCGTGTTCTTGCTTTGGTAAGGTATTGACCATTCACGATCAAAATAAAACAAAAAGGAAACCCATTCCTTGACTCCTTCCTATTGTCTTAGTTTCTGCCTCACTTCTTTCCCTGACACTATTAGTGTAGGGCAGTCTTACTCATAAAAATAGAAAAGGAGAGCATACTTTAGCAAGTACATATAATTCCTTTTTATTCTTATATTTCTTCAAGATTTTTAAGACAATCAAATATTCATGAGTAGTCTATGATTACATCAAGGTACAAATTGTTTATCTGACAGATAAATGTATTGCTAATTAGATATACAGAAAATGAAAAATGAATAACAGTCTTTACTGCATTTAATGATTTTTTTCTTTCTATTGGGAATATGTCTTTGTTTTACAGCTGAGCCTCCATCTGTTACAGTGGTAGAAAATAGAAAACTATGTTTCTTAACTCCTATTTTCCCATCGGGCCATACAGGAAAAGCAAATGAGCTCTAGCCAACATTTGATTTATTGCAGAATTTAACATATTTACACAGGGAGAAGCACTGCTTTAATTTTACACACTTCAATAAGCACAGACACATATGTTCAACCTTTAAGTGTATTCATAAAAATGACTAAGTGGGGATTCTAGACATGAGTGAAAACAACCATAAAAGTTTCACTAATAATGGTATTGTTCAGAGTACCTTTTTAAAAAATTGAAAGATTCTTAGTATTTTAATGCTCACATCTGAATTTAATCTTCTTAAACTACTTTAATCATACTATACTGTATTTTATCATTATAGTATAATTATGCAGATCACACTGTAACTATATTTTGTGAACTGTTTTTAAAATGTTTCAGTTAAGAGATGTTTTACATTGCAGAAAATTCTAGTGAAAACAGAGACATTCACATATGTCCCTGTGCTTGCATTCTTTTCCTCATTATTAACGCTGGGCTGTTACAGAGGATGAGCTTAAACTGTCACCTAGGATCCATAGTTTATGTTAGGAATTCTTTCTGGTGTGCATCCACTGTGTTTCAGTAAATGTTTATGACTGGTATCTACTATTGTGGCAATATATGCATGCTACAACTGTTGCTCACTGGGGAAAAAATCATTGATCTTCTATTGTACCCATAATTTTGCATTTTCCAAGAATGGCATATGATTGGAATCATACAATCAAATTGGAATATTTCACTAAGGAACATGTTTTTTAAGTAGCTATCATTTTTGTCATTGTCTTAATACTTTTTAACACTCCATAATATGTTACTGTCAAGATCTACCACTGAATCACCTAATTAAAACTGTATTTGTTGTCTCTACATTTGGGCAAAGAGGAACAGCTTCTAAAAACGTACATGGGGAGGCCTTGTGCATTTTCCATGGTGCTGGGTCACATGTTAAGAGTGTGTTTTATTTCATAATGAACCATGAGTTTGTTTTAATGGTGGTTGTACCAACTTGCTTTTAAATAAGAGTAAACAAAAGTTATAGTTATTACCATACTCATCTGTAATGGAATTAATATCCAAGAAGGAAAGATTACTCTCCTGCATGGAGAGAAGATTAGATTCAATACTGAAAAGCAAAATCTGAGTGATTCACTCCACTACTAACCTAAAAGTTTTTGAGAAAAGAAAAATTCCATGTTACCTTGTAACAAGAGCTAAAAATTTTCTGAAAATAAGGATGTCTACCTATTAGGAATTTAACAAATCTATAGATGGATTTATAGCACTAACAGCATGAAAGAAAACTTTTAAACTGCCCTTTAAAGTACAATTTTAAAAGCCCAGGCCATGTGCACCAAGTGGAATAAAAATACAAGTTGGAAAGAGATAAGTAAAAATGAACAGGAGAAAAAACTAACACTATTTTAAGTATGATCATTTAAATTAACTCTGAAAGTCACAATACTAAACATTTTCTGTAATCTGAGGCTACCAAAGCTGCTCAACAGTGTGTATCATGAATCATAGAGACACGAATACATGTCAAATGAAATTAACTTTACGGAACATTCTGAATTTAAATTAAGTATATTTTCAGTTAGACGAGGAGGGCACGATGCCCATTAAAATTGTCACATATACATAAAATACAAGAACAAAACTTTATCATATTAACAACAAAAATCCACTGATTTGAAATATAAACATTTAAAAAATTATTGAAAAACAAGATGTGCAACCAACAAGGTAAACTTCATTAGATCTGATCAAGTCATCAACTATTTGAAGCGATTCTGGAGAATTCTCCAAAAAGGCAGTGGAGTTCTGATAATTGCATATTGAATATTTGCTAAAATTGTATACTGTAACTCAGATATGCAAAATTATTTCATTTCATTTAATATTCTTTAATGTAGGGCTATGTGAAAGGGTAATTAAAAAGAATAAAAGAAAGTACCAAATATATCATTAATGAGAAAGAGTTTCACAAGGAAACAATGAACAGGAGGCAAAAAAGGAATATTTGAGGAAACAAAAATTATACTGAAAGTATTCATAAGTCTTTATGCTAAAATTATAATAGCTAAAATGAACAGGAAATGTGGTCAGGTGATTCTAAGAGTTACTGTAAAGTATTGACACTGCTGGGAACCTGTTAGTAGCACAATCCATATAACACTAAGAAAATCAAAAGTCAGACAGGTAATAGCTACATGATCATGACAAGAGTGACCATCAAACTAGATTTAAGTCCTCTTAAGCTATTCGGAAAGCTGAGGAAAAACAAAACATAAGACATTTGTGAAATTACAGTAATAAAATTTGACACAATGAAAATTCCACTGAAAGTAGATCCAATGAAAATACAGACATATACTAATAAGTAATCAATTGTATCTCCCCCACCCAAAAATTTGGCGAGAGCCTGGAAAGAAGAGTGGTGTTTTCCAATATCAGTAAATTGAATCATTGGATGTAAGGTTTAGTTACTTTTCTGTACCTTCCAGAAAGGAAAAATTAAAACATACATGCTCAGAAGAAAGTACAATAGAAAAACTGCGAAATATTTTACTTTGTCTATAATTATGAGTGCAATTAAATGTAAATGCTGACATTTTAAAGCTTAGTTTTAAACATTATTTTTTAATTCTTTGAGAATGCTTACTTTATTTTCATAATATGCACTTTCCTTTGCAACTCCTTCCAGATCCACCCCTACCTCCTGATCCATCCAACTCTTTGTCTCTCTAGTTTCTGTGTGTCTCTCTGTCTCTGTCTTTCTGTCTCTATCTCTATCACTGTTTCTCTTGCTGAGTCTGTGTGTGTTTCTCTGTAACTCCTCTATTCAGCTTGTGTTGACCAACTTCTGATCAATGCAGGCCTACTCTAGAGTTTGGGCAATATTAAAAGTTATACCCTTAAAGAAAATTTGATTTAGCTTTTGAAAAAATATATGCATGTACTACATAGTTTCTAATTGAACACGGAGAAATAAAAAATTTAAGGAAAACTGAGTTTTAAAACAAAATCCTGCTGCTGAACATAAAACATAGTGTAAGCTATATAAACATATCAATAACCACCATGAACAAATTCTCTATGAACTATAAGTGTTCATTTCCAGCTCCTTCCAGTGACTTCTGCATTTCTGCCAGCCATCTGGAAACCAGCAGCTCAGTAGCACTGTGAAACTAGGGTCTCACATTGGCATGTAAAGCAAAATGATATCTCTACATTCAAAGCCATTGTTTTTTTAACACAGATCCTAGAACCATTCCCATCTTCTGGCTGGAAAGAGTAAGCCAGAAAGGTTTGACATGAATGTAAGAGTCATGAGATGCTGAGTTTCCTGATGACATCATAAAGTAAAGTCTCCATCTGTCCTGGAATGTCAGACAAAAGAAATAATCTATCATGAACAAGCCACTGAATTATATACCTCTCTGTTATGGCATATTTACTAACACCTTAGCCATAATTCTTTGAATGAATAGAATTTAAAGAAAGAATGAATGAAAGAAAGTGTGTGTGTGCATGTGTGTGTGTTGTGTGAATGATGTGGTTCAGGTAGTCCAACAATGATTATCTTATACTTGAAAAGCTGAAAATCTAGTAGCTTCTCAGTCCATGAGACTATTTGTTTTAGAAATCTCAGTCTTGTAGGGAAGGCCTGGAGGATTTCTGGAAAGTTAATGCTCAATAGTCAATGTTGAAAACCCCAAGAAACTGTATCCAGTTGTAGAAATAGAACAGATGAAATTGCATCACAAGGCAAAGCAAGTAGAAAAATAACAAATTTCCCTTTCTTGTGTTCTTTTTTTCTGACCAAAAGGAATTGCCCACATTTACAACCAAATTCAGCAACCATACTTACCAAATTTGTTTACATATTAAAAGAGATAGAGATGATGATTAAAATAAAGATTCAAGCAAAATAAAGTGCTTATTCATAAGAGCAGCTTGAAATAATGCCATATAAATGTTGTTACATTTAAACCAAATACATAGGAAAATATTTTTATTGAATCACTAAATAATAATGAAGGTAGATAATGTCACTTAATACAAAGATTGCTTGTGTTAGTCCTTCATTCCTACGGCAAGATACCCAAGTTGACTATCTTAAGAGGAAGAATGATTTATTTATCCTATAGCTTCAAAAGTTTCAGCCCACTATCATTGGTTTATATTGCTTTAAGACTATGGTGATATACAGAGCACATGGCAGAGGAGTTTACTCACCTAATAACAGCAAGAAAGCAAAATGAGAAATCTAAGAATAAAATAAGGTTCCAACATCTCCACAAGGGCATGCCACGAGTGGCTTTGCTTCCTTCTACTAGGTCCTATCTCCTAGATATTCTGCATCATCCCACAAGCAACATAGTTCACAATGAAACTGTCAGTGTAAGACTATTTCTGAGCATTTCACACCAAAATTAGAGCATACCTCCCCAGATCCCGGAAGTATTCATTCATCTCTACATGAAAAATCCATGTAAATCATTTTGAAGAATGTCCAGTTGCAACTGATCCAACATGACTTAAAAGTTCAAGTCCAAATTGTAATCTGATACTCAGGAAAAACTCAGCTGTGGGTGTATAAAAATAAACAAGAAAGTCATTTACTGCTAAGACATAATGGTAAAAGCTAACATTACCATTCCACAGAGGAGGAATAGGAAAATAAGAAGGAACAATTTGACCAAACCAAAACCCAAACTGAAGACCACAGGCATTAAATTTTCTCATCCCGTGTCTAACATGGAAATTCCATGATTTGAGTTCCAACGGTTTGAGCCTTCCTATACAGGAGTCAAACATTAACATGTTGCACAGTCAGAGACGACCAGCAAGGACTCAAGTTCTGTTAGACGGTGTCTGGTTTCCCTCACTTTCCTCTGAAATTCTAATAGATGCCTCCATGACTCCTAGGTCTTCTTGGAGGCACATACTCAAAATCATGCACAATACCAAGTATACCACTATCCTGAGCTGTGCCTGTCCAGTTTACACCAAGTCATTAGTGGCCCATGAGGACCTTGATGTCTGAGCGCAGGGAACGTATTCTGGGAACGAATATTGGTGTCCTGTATGATCAGGGTGCTCTTGTTACATTAGTCTCTGAGCCAAAACAGGCAGAGTCTGCCTCTTTTCTATTACTTGGGATTCAGTTGTTGAAACAAATACCTGGAACAAATTAGCTTAGAAGGGAGGAAATATTGGTGCTGAAGAGCCAGGTGGCCCAGCAGTTCAGAAACTGTACTGCTCTTGGAAACCACAATTCAATTTTCCGGTGTTTTACACCTGCCTGCAACTCAAGCTCCAGGCCATCCAATGCCTCTTCTGGCATCTCAAGCACCCACATTCTTATGCATTTACACAGAAGGGGGCTGGGGAGAGATGGGAGACACAACAGAGAAAGACAGAAATTAAAAATAACTCCTTTGGGGGATGATTATTTTTACTTCTAGTTTTAGATATTTTAAGCCAATTTTTTTTGATCCTAAGCCAAGGAAGTACATCATGGTCAGAGAAAGCTGCTCAGCTCAAGATTGCTGGGAGGCAAATAGACAAAAAAGCATCCAAGGTTCTAACATCACCTTCAAAAGCATGCTTCCTAGAACCTAATCCCTTTTCCCTTGGAAAACCCTGACAGCAATACTACATGCTGGTGCTGGTGGTAACATAGCCTTTAGTACATAACCTTTAGGAAACACACAAACTGTTGTTTTAGGCATAAAGATAAATACCCAACTCTAGCCCTTATGCCCCAGTATCTTACCAAAAGAGTGAAAAATAAAATAGAAAAGCTTTAATGCAACATGAAGGGCCGGCTTGTTGGGGTTTCTGACCCACCCAGTACCCCACAGCCAGCATGTCCCAAAGAAAATCACAGAGATCTCTATAAGTTATGAAGCTGATTGGCCCATTAGCTCAGGCTTCTTATTAGCTCTTGTAGCTTATATTAACCCATTATTCTGATCTAT
>LOEQ01005457.1:19372-31470 GCA_001685075.1 Bramus lutescens | reverse complement strand
GGGAGGGAAATGGGAAGAGGGGAGGAGGTGGAAATTTTTAATAAAAAAAATAATGCTTTCTATTGTCTGGTGCATTGATCCACATAAGACCTAAAAATGCTTAAAAACAGAGAGGGCTTTCTAGACGCATAAAAATAGGAGCCAAGCACAACTTCTTGGTAGTCGCATTTTTTATTAGGATAGGCTCTATTTGTTAGTGGCAGGCAGCGGCATTACTCCTTTAAGAGAAGGCTTCCTGACTCAGCATTAGCAGCTAAAGCTGCATGACTTCTTTAAGAAACATCTTCCTGGTTTGTGGTGGGAGCCCAAACTCTGGCTCTTTCAGAGGTTCTGTGCTAATATGGAGTTTATGACCAGTGTGTTACTAGTTGCTTAATTGTGACATAGACCCGTTGTATCCCTGGAGCTATGGCAGTTAATCATGGCTCCCAGGGTCAGTGAACATGCAGACTTGGTCCTAGCCATGTCTACTCAGCATTTAAAAAGAAAAAAAAATGATTCTGATCAAAAAATGATCTCAGAGATGCAATAAAGACAGATTCATAAAAAAAACCTCTAAATGGGTAACAGTGTGTTTTTAAAATATGCATAGGCTTGTGATACAGAGGAAAAGAATTTTACACAAAAGCACAGACAGTCATAGATTGAATGAGTAAAGATAATAATATAAATATTAAAAAGTATTATAATAAAACAAATAAGCCATGTAAATATGGAATATACACAGAAGATCCAGATTATGTATATTATTATATTTTCTTTGATTTTTTTGACTGCAGAAGATATTTGATTCTGGGGGCTGCTAAGATAAACCAACAAATTTATTATATCTTGACTTCAAATTTTGAATATAAGGACATGTTTCTTTGGGAAAGAGGTTCTGCTTTTGTTTCTACAAAGTAGCTGTACAAGTTTTCTCTCTTTCAAGCAATGGATGAGTATTTCCCTTATGCAACATCCTTTCCAGTGTATATTGCCATCAGAATTTTTGATCTTAGCCATTCTGTCAGGTGTAAGATGGTATATCAGAGTTGTTTTGATTTGTGTTTTCCTGATGACTAAGGATAGTGAGCAGTTACTTAAATGTCTTTTTGACATTTGAGATTCTTCTGCTGAGAATTCTCTGTTTAGCTCTCTACCCAATTTGAATTGGATTATTTGGTATTTTGATGTCTAGTTTCTTGAGTTCTTTATGTATTTTGGAGATCAGCCCTCTGTCAGATCTGGGATTTGTGAAGATCTTTTCTCATTCTGTAGGCTGCTATTTGTCTTATTGTCTTTTACCTTACAGAAGTTTCTCAATTTCAGGAGGTTCCATTTATTAATTGTTGCTCTCAATGTTTGTGTTATTGGTGCTATATTTAGAAAGTGGTTTCCTGTGCTTATGCATTCAAGGCTACTTCCCGCTCTCTCTTCTATCAGGTTCAATGTAACTAGAATTATGTTGAGGTCTTTGATACATGTGGACTTGACTTTGTGCATGGGAATAGATATATATGTATTTGCATTCTTCTACATGTCATTGAATTCTAACTTTAAGCCATGGTGATCCAATAAGGTGCATTTTTTCCATTTTTTTTATACCTGTTGAGATTTGATTTGTTGCTGAGTATGTGGGCAATTTTAGAGAGGGTTCCATGAGGTGCAGAAAAGAAGGTATTTTCCTTTGTGTTTGGGTGGAATGATCTATAGATATATGTTAAGTCATTTTGAGTCATAACATCTGTTAGTTCCCTTATTTGTCTAAGTCTCCCACTATTATTGTAAGGTTTTGATGTCTGATTTAAACCTTAATAATGTTTCTTTTTACTAATGTGGATGCTCTTGTACTTGGGGCATAGATGTTCAGAATTGAGACTTCATCTTGATGGATTTTTCCTGTGAATAATATGAAATGTCCTCTCCATCTCTTTTAATTAATTTTAGTTTAAGTCAATTTTGTTAGATATTAGGATAGGTACATCAGCTTGTTCCTTAGATCAATTTGATTGGAAAACCTTTTCCCAATCCATTACTCTGAGGTAATGTCTGTCTTTGAGGTTGAGGTGTATTCATTGCATGCATCAGAAGGATGGGTCCTGTTTTCATAACCATTCTTTGGTCTTTTCATAAGTGAATTGAATCCATTGATATCAAGAGATGTTAATGAACAGTGCTATTTCCTGCTATTTTTGGTCTTGTTGTTGTTGTTGGTAGTGTTTGTATGTTGCAGCTTTTGGGGGAGTTGCTGCTATTAGGTTATTCCTTGCATCTATTTTTGTGGGTGCAGCTAACTTTCTTGGGTTAAAGTTTTTCTTATAGTTAGTACTTTCTGTAGGTCTGGATTTGTAGATAGGTATCATTTAAATCTGGCTTTGGCTTGGAATATCTTGTTTTCTCTGTCTATGTTGGCTGAGAGCTTTTCTAGGTAGAGCAGTCCAGTCTTGCATTTGGGGTCTCTTAGTATCTGCAGAACATCTTTCTAGGACCTTTCAACTTTTAGAGTTTCTATTGAGAAGTCCAATGTAATTCTGATTGTCTGCCTTCATATTTACTTCATCTTTTTCCTTTGCAGCTCTTAATATTTTTATTTTTATTCTGTACTTTTTAGTGTTTTTATTATTATATATTGAGGAAACTTTTTTTTGCCCAATCTGTTTGGTGTTCTGTAAGCCTCTTGTACGTTCATAGGCATATCATTCTTTAGATTGATAAAGGTTTCTTCTATGGTTTTATTGAATATATCTTGTGTGCATATGAGCTGGAGTTCCTTTCCTTCTATTCCTATTATTCTTAGGTTTGGTACTTTTATGGTGTCCCAGATTTCCTGGATGTTTTGTGTTAAGAATTGTTTGGATTTATCATTTTCTTCGACTGATGAGTTTATATCCTCAAACGTATCTTCAACGCTTGAGATTCTCTCTTCCTCCTCTTACATTCTGTTGTTTATGCTTGCGTCTGTAGTTCCTGTTTATTTACCCATATTTTCCATTTCTAGAATTCCCTTGTTTTTATGTTTTTAATTGCCTCTATTTCAATTTTAAAGTTTTCAACTGTTATCTCCACTTCTTTGATTGTTTTTTCTTAGCATCCTTGACTTTTCTTATGGGTTTTATTGATTTCTTCCAATTTTCTGTTTTTCTTTTCCTCCATTTCTTTAAGGGAATTTTTCATTTCCTCTTCTAGGGTTTCTGTTATATTCATAAGGTCATTTTAAGGTCATTTTCTTCTTCATCATCTGTGTTGGAATATTCAGGTATTGCTGATGCAGAACCACTAGTATTTTGTGATGCCATGTTGTTGTTTATATTCTTAAATGTATCTTACTCTGAAACCTCCTCATATCTTCCTCCAATCATTTCAGGTGGGTCCTGTGGCTCAGGTGGTCACTCTTCCATCATGTGCATGTGGGCCCTGTATCTGCAGTGGTTGCTAATGTAGCCAGTGTGCACTATTTTGTGTGATCTCTAACACATCACTATCAATTCATAAGGTGATATCCCAGTCCTGAAATATGACATTTTCTTCTAATAACTTATGACTTCTTAGAAGAATATGGAGACTCCATAATGTGATTATTTTTATTTAGTTATTTAAAATATTCATAAATTTAAATATGTAGAAAATTTTGATACTAAGAAGAAATGTAAAAATAGATGCATGTCATGGTCATAGTTAACTAGGTTCTAAATAAAAAGCCATAATTTAACTTTTCTTATTTGGGAATTCCTGAGATCTACCAAAACCAGCACACAGAACGAAATAACTCTTCACTTTTATCATTTAAATATGGCTTAAGGTTTGAGCAGAGACAGAGAGCTCTACCACAGTCTAGCTGAGCAGAGATTTAATCCAGTATGGCAGGCTATGAGGGACAAATGGTGAGTCAAGCAGAATATAAATGTCAATTTATACCATGATGTCTAGTCATAAAGTGATACTCTATTATATTTTATACTGTTTTAATTCTTGTCATTCTTATATTTTATTTAATAAAGAACTTGAAATTCTAATTTAGCAAGTGAGAAAAATTGCTGAACTTGGAATATCTGATACAACAAATTCTTTCTAATTTATAATTCATTAATCATTTATACATAAGTAATAATATTTATGTAAAGGGATAACTATTTCAACAAGAAAGTTAAACATGGATGTAATTCTACATGGACATACAGTATTCTAAGGGAAAGGATAGGAAGTTTCAGTACATAGACATCATCCCCTTGATTAAGTAATTCTGATCATTTTCTTTGTCCAGAAAGTCTTTTGTTTTTTTAACATTATAATCCATTAAATCAGCCTTACACAGTATTCACTGTTTTATTTATATATATAGAAACTACATCATTGAGGTTAATCCAAACACAAGTATGAATGAGCGTTCTGTGTAAATGAAGTCTTAAAGTCTATGATTAGACCCAGTGCCCCAAGAAACAACATTTGACCATGCAGTCAGGTCAAGTATAAGAAATAAGTATTTGCAGAGTTATTTGTCATCATGTGGAAACCAAAAATCAATGAAAGCAATTAACTCACCTAATTAAGGAAAACCAAAAATCTATCTCAGTTATGTTTACTTCATGAATGAGCTGCAGGAGCAAACTGGCTGTGAACTCAGAGTTGAGTTTATCAGAACTGTTTCTAGAATTCCTTTTAAGCTGTTGTTAAAATCTTTGAAATTTTATTTGTTTTATGTTATTTCTATAGTATCTTAGCTGTATGACACATGAATTATTGGATGGGTGATTGGATTGGGTTGTATGATGGCTATTCTTGGTTGTAAATTTGACTACACCTGGAATTAGCTAAAACGTAAATGATTGGCCACATCTATGAGGTAGTATTTTATAATGAAATCATTAGAGGTGGGAAGACTCTCTTCTAATCTGCATCTCTGAGATGCAGAGAGTCACCTTTAATCTGGGACACACCTGTGTATCGCTGACAAAACAAATATTGCATGTATTTAAATTATGTAATGTAATGTTTTGAATATTTGCTTTCTCATTGGCTTATTTTCTGAAGCATTGGTTGTGGAACTGAAATTTTGAAACATGCTATGTAAGTATTTATTCATTGAGCTACATTCTATCCTCAAATATGACTTATGATATATCCATATTATGAAATTATTGTTATAGTCAACCCAATCAACATTTACATTAATTAATACTGTGTGTGGTGCTAACATCTAGTCTACCTAGTAGGCTTATATACTATAGTGTGATTACCTGGAGTTACTGGGCTATGCATGAGCTGTCTAGAGCTCATTTGTCTTGTTTCCCTGAAGCTTTGCAGCCTTTGGCCTCCATTACCCCATTTTTACATAGCCTCAGTACTAGAGAACCACTATTTCATTCTTTCCTCCTAAGACTTGAATTTGTGCTGGACAGGTTCACCTGTGATGCCTGAGTGATAGAATACTGATTATAGACTGGGTGATATTTCTTTATATTTTATGGGATGCATATTTCATTAAGTTATCTTGTCCAGTAATCTTTCTGTGATGCTTAGGTTAGTTTCTTGTCTCAGTTATTGTAGTAAGCAATGCTCAAGTAAATGTGAAGTTGCAGAAATCTCATTATCATACTAATTTGACTTCTGGTGTATATACCTGAAAGCTGGATTATCAGATTTCAGCAATGTCCTATTTTTGATTTCATGAGAAATTATATTGCTCTTTCATAATAACCAATTTATTTTATAATTCCATTAACAGTATATTAGTGTCCAAATTTTTCTATACACTTATCAACATTTGTAATTTAGGTTTTCATAATGATCACTAGCTATGTTTTTAACTATAATTTTAGTATAATAGATTCCATTACTTTAATTTAAACATTTATGCTGCATGTATTTAGATTTCCATAGATGCTAAGCTGTTTTTCTTATTTTAGCATTTTCCTTATAATTTATAAAGTTACTAAATTAGATACAGAATTTGAATTCATTAACCTGAGATAAACTTCTATTATATTTTAATAAGTCTTCATTATATCATATGAGGTACTACACCTATGCAGATACTTAATATTGACTTACAATCTCTTACACTTATAGCTTGTGCAGAATGAACACTGTAGCCACCATAATTTGGTTTAAGTTCTTTTATGAAATAGCTAGAAAGATATATAATTGCATAGCAAGTTCCTATAATTAAAATATAAGTAATAAGTGACAAGAAAGATCTGAACAAGAATTAAGGATTGCACCATTGCTCTTGGCAGATTGTAAATCACCACCTGAAAGAAATGCTAAAACAATACCAACCTTAGTTCAGTATTAATATTTCCAATGCACTTCAGCCCCTCCACTAATACTTTTAATAAACATAAACATTATGTTTAGAAGACAGACAAAACAATTCTTGACCACTAAATAGACTAGAAAGAGCTTAATAGCTTCATAATCATTCCCTCTCTGAGGTTTAACAGACATATGAAAAATTTACTTCTGATAACCAACAAAACTTTAACATAGTTTTTAAAATGCCTTCATTTAAATAAATATATTCCATGGATTAATAATCACTTCAATTTTATCTTAATTAAGAATATCCCTTTATTTTTTTGCTGTGAAATTGAGTTAACTGTTAAGCCATCTTCCAAGCCCACTTAAAAATTTAAAAAAATGCTCCTTTTAAGTCAATATGCTTACTTGGGCATCTTCGAGTTGTCATATCAACTAAATTAAATCAAGTAATTCAATTAAATTTTCATTAGAAATAAAGTAATAGATATATAGTTGCTTAACAATGGAAGTTTGTATGTTTCCTCATGCATTGAAAAATTGTTGTAATAATACTCAGCCCTTTAAAGTGATACATTCTGTTGTAGATCACAATTAGTAAAGTCAGTTCACTATTTGTCTCCATTAACACTTAAAGAAGAAAAGAGCAAGAATATATATATGATTTTTTTTCTCTTTCAGGCAACTATGTCTTTCCTTCCATGAAAAAAAAAGACAAGAGGAGAACAGGAGAGATAAGACCATTAAAGATAAAGGAAATTGGAGAAAAAGAGAAAAGACTGGAAGGAATTCAGTGATAATGATAATGATTATGATTCTCATCTAGATGGAGAAAGAACCATTTATTCACACATTGAAGACAGTAGAGTAGATGCTCTTAAATTATTTTTTTCTTTTCTCTTTCAAGTCCTGTTACTGAATCCTCTCCTCTCTCTCTCTCTCTCGCTCTCTCTCTCTCTCTCTCTCTCTCTCTCTCTCTCCACTATTTTGTAAGATATTAAAATATACTTGCTTTTGAAATGTATACCTAACCTAACAAATGTGTCATGTAATTGTAGGGACAGATTATTTTTTCAAAATTATAGGGACAGATGTAATTAAATGAGCATATTGTTTCTCTTCAATCACAAATGAGCTATATAAAATACCACAGTCAATTATAATAGAAATAATAAACTCATGCTTCCATATGAATTATATTGAGATGAAGAATTGTTAGTTACTTATTGCTATCTATTGTTAAAGGATATAGGATTTCTTGCTCTACATTTATGTCTTAATTTAATTCAAGCATTTTTGAACCAATAGATTTAATAGAAATAGGATACAGCCAGACATCTACAGTTTAATGTCTACTTAGCATTTAAGCAAGTTACAGTCAGTGAGCGTTATCAACATGCTTGGCAGAACTGTGACTGAATTTTCAAATCTACAATAATAGATACAGTATTATTATTCCACTGAGAATTATGTGTAAATTAAATAAAATAAAGCCCCCTGTACACATAAAGGCCAGTGCACTGAATGAGTGCTGTGATATTTCCATAAAGTGAATAATTCACTTCGTCACAACAGTCAGTTGTTACTTGAGATGTCAAATAGCAAAAGGCCTGCTTCAGCCCCTGAGCAAGCTTAACAAAAAGTTGAATTGTTGTCTATGACTAAGTTCTTGTCTCTTTTAAGGTCATTGGGACTTGTGCGGTGTTCTAATTGAAACTATTTCTCTATATATTTGATGTATTGGCCTTTTAGTCAACTAAGAAATAATCTTCCAATTTGACAACCATCAGCATTATGTTTGACAACATCCCGTCCATCAATGTGGGTGGTGGCTGTTCACTGTCAGTGCTACAGTTAGAACCAGATGGTGTTGTGATCACTGTCATTTCCTTCTAAGGTGTTTGGATCCAGTTGTTTGGACAGATATTAGATACATCAACTGTTAATATAAAATTATTTTGCTTGGCAGTCATGAGTACCTTCACTTTTTCCAACTAAAAGAAATATTAACAAAAAAGAAACAAATTTCTTATATAACATATGAACTTAATAAGTTGCTAATCCATATTTTAGTCCATGGCATAACAATGTGATATATGAATTCATACATAAGTGAGAATGGTGTTTAAGGTTCTCATGATATATATTGGCCAAATGTGTTAAATTTATTCTATTTTTCATTTATGGTATTACAGAAAACATGCCTATAATTCTGACTAACATTGATATGGCCTTCGCTGTAGGACAAATTATAATTGGTCTTAACAATAAAAACCTGGAGTCAGATATCATGGTAAATGCTGAAAGGTCACAGAGACAAAGCAGCAAGCAACAGCCACCTCTTATTTCGGCAACTTCTCATCCAAGGAGCCAAGCTCCTATCTCTACCCTGCCTTATCACCTCCTCTCTCTGCCCAGCCATATTATTCCCTACTTCCTCTTCCCAGGTGCAGAGATTAAAGGTGTGGGCCACCACTGCTTTTCCTCTATGGTTAACTAGTGGCTAGCTCCTCACTCTGGTCTCCAGACAAGTTTTATTTGCTAAAGCACAAACAAAATATCACCACATTTCCATTTTTGTCTAAAATTTAAAAAGGTTGTAAGTAATATAAGAAAACCTATATACAAAAACACAATAACTATATTTGATAAATATAGGCAGTAAATGCATCAACAATATCTAGCCCACTTGCATTTGACAAATTCAGAGAAAATAACCCATTATCTATCCTATCTTGGTGAGTCCAAACAATTGTACCTAATTCACCATTTATTCTAACTTGGATTACCAAAACTATCTTTTAATGTCTCTCAACCTTATACACCTTATTCCTTATTAGGGAATCTCTTTTCTGAATCTGGTAACAAGGAAAATTATAAGTATAAAGTGTTCAACTCCACCAGAAACCTGAAAAGGAAATAATATTACCCTTAAAAGTAAACTAGGAAATAAAAACAAGTGACTTCCAAAAAAATGCGAGAAATGACAGAAACAGCTGACTGCCTAGTTTGTCACCCAAGGTTCTTCTGCAATGCTGGTGCATCCATTTTCAGCTTAGGGGCCTAGCATATCTGAAAGACAGGATTTTTTGAAGGGCTGTCCTACCTAGTTGCAGTTACTTTATTTTGTGTCTTGCTTTTCCAATTTGAAAAGTCGAAGCAAGGCCATTTTCTTGTCCAATGGCTTACTTTTGCTACAAAGTTCACTCCATATGAAGTTTCTTCAGTGCCCATCATCTTCTCTGAAGTATATTGGAGTTTCCAGGAGCAGACATGTCTCATTTTCATTAAACAAAAGAATCTATCTTATTAATACATTTTAAATGCCATATTCTGAATATCTCTGTTGTTTAAAGATTACCTGTTTATCCAAAGTATACCTCTGTCTGACCTTGAAAACATATCTAAATATGACTACAAGCTTGATTGTAATAAGTCACTAATTACTACCTGAAATTCCTTATTGTCCTAAGTAATTGGTAATAATAACTTTCTAGGACTAGAAATCTGCATTATATTGTTAAATAAACTGTATATGTAACATACTTTAGACAAGATTAGAAATGTATATACAATATGTTCTAACAAAAATAATATTAAATTTTTATCATCATACAAAAATCTTTATCATTGTAAAATATTTAATACTAGTAGTTACTTGATTGGTTTAAAAGTAGATTCAATAATCTACCTTTTTTCTAATTTTGTTTCCCCCTTTCTTTTCAGAAGAGACTCAATAATCTACCTTTATATTGTATCTTATCTAGATTTCCTTTTTTCTTTTCAAAACAAGAACTCTGAATCTAAACTCTTTTGCTCAGCTTTTTTCATGACCATTACCAACGACAGCTTATAACCATAATGATGACAAATATCCATAACCCATTGAGCAATTAAAACCACTCACTTCACCTCTTGGGAATGTGGGTATAGTGTTGTTAAATTTACTTCCTGTTGTCTGGGAACAATAGGGATCCTGAAGAGAAAAACTTGGGTTAATTTTCAAGTCCTGGGAGAGGTAGCTTTATCATTTGTATAGCAGTCTGTGAGGATGGACCATCTTGGCTAGCCACCTTGAAATTTTCCTGAGCAGTGTGTAGTCCAAAGCCAATCTTTAGGTGATATTTGTCAGTTTCATTTCATTATCATAGTCCTGATGGAATTGTCATTTTGGGGCCCAACCCCCCTTTTGGAGACTTCAAATATCTCTGCTAGGCATGGTCCTGGTTCACTGTAAAAAACTTAAACATTTTCAATGTTATATGCAACAGATCTCAAAGACATTAGAGGACTATAACTTATTATGTATATCTACAGTACAAAAACTTAATCCTAGTAACCTGATAGAGACTCAAACTCAAAATCCTGCACAGAAGGCTGAATAAAGTCTTTTCTAGAATTAGTTAGTACTCTACATGACCATTAATATCATGACAAAAGTTTAAATATATATTATAATTTTAAAACAATATTAATACCTTACAAAAAGCCATTAAACAGTCAAAATAAAAGGAAATATTATGAGATTAGTGGCAATAAAATAGTTCTTTAATTTTTTCTTCTGTCCCATATCAGTGATCTGTGACACAGATTTGGGATTTTATATTCATAAGCATGCTTAGGTTTAAAGGAGAAAGCCATATTCCAACTCCAAAGACAGCTTCAATTTTTAATTGGACAGGGACTACAAGAAGACCATTTGCATTATATATCTGCAGAGAATAGCAGAAACAAAAATTTGGGAAGATTTATGAAATATTATCCTGTTAGAAATTTGATACACCAATAGTTCAATTTACTTTTTTTCCTTAGTATAATTTTTCTGGATGATTGGTCTTCTTTCTTCAGATGTCTCAAGTGTCCAGTGGTCTTCAGACTTCTTAGCTGGATGTCTTTATTCTTCAGAAAAGGCAAAAGAAAACCATGCCCAACCCTAACTTTGGGATGTTCCCTTTTGCCAAGATATATCTGATCAAATGAGAATCATTTGTTAGTCACATTAGTTAGTTTAGATTGAATGGTCAGACTGATCAATGAACTAGCACCTCTTATAGTCAAGAAGTCTCTTCTGTTCAAATAGAACCTTAATCAATTTTGATGGAATTTACCGCTTTTCTTCTCCTATGGAAACAAATGCAAAACCCCTTCCGCAACATAATGCATATCCTGGTTTCAATTCTGAAGTCAACACATTTTTAGAGTATATAGGTTAATTTAATTTAGCAGTTTTTTTCTATTATCCAATGTCTCTTCACAGCTGTCATTTATTTTTTATTAGCATTTAGAAAATTCAAAGTTAATAAAGGATTATGTAATCTATTTCTGGGGGTCTTTTTTTGTATGTTCAACATGGCTTATTTTTCTTAATAAGTAAAGGGTTATCCATACCTTCTGAAGCTGGGAATAATATCTTTGCTTGTCTCAGAAGAACCAATTTAAAACTTCAGCTTGAGGGGAAAAACAGCTCTATAAAATGTAATTGGAAGGACAGGGATTTAGATATAGAATAGGTGGACAGAATGCCCAGGGATTGTGGGAGATCAGAATTTAGGAGCTCAGGACAGGGAGGAGACTTGAAGAAATTAAGCACATATATATTCCAGGTTGTTGAAATTAATCTATTTGAATGACAAGGTGCTGGTGGGTATATGACACTAACCTTGTCAGATCCCATCAACAGTCACAGAACAAAGATCAAATACGCAATATTTTTTATAATCTAAATTTTATAAATTTTTATTAAAAATTTCCACCTCCTCCCCTCTTCCCATTTCCCTCCCCCTCGGCCATCTCCCTCCATTTCCAGTCCTAGGAGCAGTCAGGGTTCCCTGCCCTGTGGGAAGTCCAAGGTCCTTCCCCCTCCA